>JABFAF010268984.1:0-10075 GCA_013677275.1 Gossypium schwendimanii | reverse complement strand
TAATTGGATAATCAAATATCGAACACATTATGTACAAGGTTGTTGTACACATAATGAGAACATGAATTTTGTTAGTATATAAATTCAAATAAATATATAGTTTACCAAAATCATTATTATAATTGATGTAATTATAATTCTCGGTTTAAAACATAGTTATATTTATTTAATTTCTAGAAACCCTAAAAATCGATATAAAAATCCTATTTTTTCTTTGCTTGGGGTCTAGCAGCCGTCAAATCAAAGTTTTTTAAAATAATTTTGGGGATTTCTTCCGTTCATTGTCAACTGGGTGGATTACGTAGAGGCCAGAGTCACGATAGATTGTGGCTTGGTTCGATAGTAGATTAGATTACTCGTTGTTGAGGCATTGCTATCTACTCAGAATAAAGATTCAGTAATTTCAAAACCTTATTTCACCTCGATTTGTTCCTCACACATGGATCCATGGTTAGGATCGTCGAATGTTTTAATTTTCTACTACACCGTAGGGGTGCCAGTGTTCCAATTAAAACATCATCAATAACTCGGATAGGGTCAAAGGAAAGGAGTATCCTGGACTTAGTGTGGGTGATAAGGTGGATACAGAAGATGGGGCCAGTAAGGTAGGAGTTTGCACAACAAAACAGTATGCAAATGCTTGATTTGCCCCCAAACAAATATGGGTTGATGGAGTTCCATCAACCATCCGAGGAGTAGGGAGATGAGGAAGAAGAAGAGAATGATGATGATGAGAAAGATGATGAGGAGGAGGAAGAGGAGATTATGGAGCAAGATTCCTAATAGGAGGATGACGACGATTATGAGGTGACATTCCGATAGTAACAATTTATACAGAAAGGGCCAGTCATTCGCAACCCAACTTGGCAAGCACATTCGTGGGTGGAGGCTCCTCACGACCCCATGCTTTGGGAAAGGGAAAAGATCTGATAGAGAGGTGACAACCACCTCGTTTTGATGATTAAAAATTTTATTTGTTAATTTTTATTTTTGGAACTATAAACAATTAACTTGCATGATTAGTTTTACTTTAGATTAGGAGTAGGCTAACATTAGTATGTATGTATATATGTGTGTGTTTTGTTTTAAATTTTCTATACAGGAACCTTACACGAGGAAAACACTACATTTATGAGCTTTAACTATCACACCCAAAATTTGGATAACCCAAATTTTAGGTGGATAGACAAGAAGTTGTCTGTCCTGGCGCACTCCGAAAGTTAGTTCGCCAAATTATAGCTTCCGACGAACTAATTTTTTAGGCAAATAGATTATCTGATCAGGGAAGTATATTAGGAATCGGTCTGTAATGTGTTCTTCAGTAAAGAAAAACACGACATATAGGAAGAGTAAGCTTTGTGTATGTCACTGCCAAATGTATATTACGCCTAGTTTGTTCTAGTACTAAGGGCAAGTCTTAGTAACTAAATCTGGTTATAAACCAACTAAACCGATTAGACAAATGGCATTTGGAAAAGACTTCCATTTATGTTTCCTTCAGATTCAACAAGCTTTTATTAAGGGCATAGTTTGAAATTTTGGGACACTTGTCAAATTCCATTAAGCGACAATAGATATATGTGCGAGAAAAGTTCTTTTGAAGGTTTTCCTCGTCCTTAAGAATAATTCTTGAATTCTTTCTTTTTCTCTAAAATGTTATTTATGGTTGCTCTTCTTATGTGATCTTGTAACCTCCCTAACCCGACCTACATTATGGCTAGATTGAGAAGGCTACTTTTGCCACTGAAATGAACTCATTTTAGAGAAAAATCATAGTTGTACGTTGCGTTAGTTTAAAAACATTAATTTATTAGGTCATCTGTAATTAAGATTCATTTTACTATTGATTGTGTTGTTTTAGAAAAATCATTTGTTTGTCGTTTTACTTTGTAAAAACTTGATGTTAACTAATAAAGCAGAAAAAAATTATTATTTATGTCATTTTGGAAATCTAATTTCCTTATCGATTTGTTTTCTTTTCAAAAATGATTTCTTTGCACTGCAGCGACAATTGGGGAATAATGTCAAATTTTAATTAAGCTAGCTATAATGCATTTTTCGGTTATTATGCTTAAGTATTCCATGGATGCAAAACCCCCAAATGAAAGTTACCAAGCCATAGACCAGAAATAATTAAAAATTACAAACCAAAACCAAGGTGATTGTTTGAGGTCCAAGGTGATTGTATGTATGCCGGGTCCAGTCCTACTTTCAAGGTTTACCTAAAAAGTTAAACACTATGGAGGAGTGTGCTTATGAAAGATCAGTGTGAGTAAAAAGTTATTTAGACAGACATAAATATCAAATACAGTGAAAGATATTAACATTAAAGAAGAACAAAAAACCATAATTGGAATTTCATATTATTACATAGCAGTTATCAAATCAATGTCAAATGCTGTAAGAACATGGGGTCATGCAAATGATGCAATGCAAAGTTTCCTATCTAAACCATCTAATATACACCACGAGTTCGCTAGAATTCATCTTCCAAACTCCAATGAATGCAAGCAAAGCTCGATGTAGTAAAACCACTAAATGAACATAATTGCAAAAAATCTGCCATTTAATGAATAAATGCAATAAAATCGCAAAATCTCCTCAAATATTCAGTGTAGTGCACTAACTACGAATAAATGTGAATTTAATATTCTACTGACTCTCCACAGAATGCTTCATCAACCACAATAACAATCCCATCCCAATGCATATCTAAGATGTCAAACAATCTTATACAAATTCATGAATTCAATACTTTCACATTTCTTTGGCATGATCAACATGCCTTCATATTATGAAATACTTTTAGTACACAGGATCATTAAGATGGTGTCGTTCAACATATCACAATCTCATATAAACTTACAATACTTTACCAAGTGCATGTATAACAGTCTTTCAAATATTTCATAGAAAATCATTCATACAAACATATCATGTGTAAGCCTCATTCTTATTCAAAATCATGCTATAAATACAATCAGCATACATCATATCAATTAACCATCCACAACAATATCAATCACACAATTATTCAGCCATTCTTCCATTTTTGCTAACGTGCCAAATAGTTAGGGCTCGAAACGTACCTCGTTCGGCCACTTACAATTTAATTACTTAGTAACTTAGCCAAGCTCAACCAACAAGCTTAGTCATCAATTAAACCATTTAAAAATAATTTTAAAACACTCAAGTTAACAGTTTACAACCCACACCTTAATTAGGCTCTATTGCAACACACTTGCGAATCTCGCGGTTTCTCCTTAAGACTTTAAAACAAACCTAAATTAAAAATCATCATCAAACTCAGTTAATATACCTCTTAAAGAGCCCCAAAACACCCACTTATGAGTTAAATCCAATCATTACAATTACATTGATTTTTTAGATCCAAACCAGTTAGGTTTCTTACATTGGTTAGATGTGAGTCATGTGCGCAAACGTCTAACTGCTTCACTATTGATTTAGGGTGTTTAAGTCGACACCTAACTCATTTAAATACTAAAAAACCAGTAGCTATTCCATTTTTAAAATATTTAACTTGATAAATTAACAATTTACCCAACATTAAAATCGAAACTACACACTAGCCTATAATCAACCACACTTATGCTTCTCGAATTATTAGATCTTGGTTGCTGATTGATCAAGATTTATTTTTCATAATTTACACATGATTAAAATATGATTATGAAAGTTTCAAGAACCCAAGATATTTCGAGAAATAGATCAGAAAAATTAAATAAAAAATAACCCCCTTCCGTACCTCTAGGCGCGGCTCACTACTAGCAACGGTGGCAAAATTGGGGCTGATTTAAAGCCTAAATTAAAATCACTTTAAAGGTTGGAAAAATAACCATTACGTCTTTAAAAATCACCCCGATTCCAGATTGTAAAACTGGGTATTTTATTGAAAGATCCATACTCAAGCAAGAAGATAGGGGACGCAATGGAGATATTATGGGGCGACAATGTTGTTCTTTTGGGGGTTCAATGGAGGTCGATCTTTAGAGCTATAATTTTAAATTTAAGGTTGAAAATTTTATGATAAAATGGTAGAAAGAAAAGGAAAAAATTGTGCAAGAACCCATTATAGAAAGAGTAGAAATTGATGGCAAATCTTGGTGGTTTGGGTGGCTACACACAAGGGAAGAAAGAAAGAAAATTTAAAAGAAAAGAGGAGAGGAAGAGGGTGAATGGCTAGGGTAGGGAAAAATTGACTTAAAGGCTAAAAAATACAATAAAATTTTGTATTTATACCTAGGGTTCAAGGCTTGGGTGATAAAAAATAAGGAGAAATTTTAGCAAAAATTAAGCTATTTTGCAAGGGAAGTAAATTGAACTTCGGACCTAAATCTAATTTCCATGTTTTTTCATATTTATTTTAACCATTAGACTATTTTATAATAATTGAAATAATTTTGCAATATTTATTTTAAAAACAAGGCATGTCACATACTAGGGTTTGATGCAAAATAATAAAAATGGTGTGAAAGAAGGGATTTGAACTTGGGTTTCAAGGAACAGTTCACAAATATGATTCTACTAACCCCTAATTTTTGTAATTTGACAATTCTCCCATCCTTAAAGAAAATTTGTCCTTGAAATTTTCTTAGTCACAAAATCATATACTCCCCTCTTTAGACAGAGTCACCACGCTTTTGCTGCGCAACTCTGATTTCTAATACAATTTTAGACATACTTCTCTTAATGCCTAACATATATCTCTTCAGGATCTAATTATTGAAATTTTACTATCAGATTCTTATACTTCAATTCTAAATATATTAGAAACTCTACTCACATTGAACAAAGAAGTGAAGCTAGAATTAATCAATACGAAGTGCAATTTAGGAAATGTTCTTACATTGACGTCGAATGCATCTTTGTCCTTGTGACGCCTAGCTGCGTAAACCAGTGCTAGTTGTTTAACCTCAGTTCTAATTAGACCCCTTAGAGGAAAGCTAATTAACTGTCTAATTTTGCACCCTGACCTACCCCTGATTCTATGACAAAGCTTGTATGTGATCTACCTGTCAAGGACCATCCTTAATCTTGTGTTCCATCTCACCACAACCAAGACAGGCACCCAAACTTTTCCAATAATCACCTGAATGGCGCTTACCACACTATCTAAAAATCAGAATACTAGCTGGTCCAACAGTTCCTCCAATAATATCTACTAAAACATTTTGTTGAGGACTGGATTCTTTGGTCTGCTTTAAAGGTCATGGATTTGGATTAGTGTAACCAGACTCTCTCTTATTTCAAATTTTAATCTTTTGCTCTTCCTTGCATTCAAGCATTTACTCTCTTGCTCCATCTTAGTCCTCTCAACTGTAATCTTGAAAACCTTTTCTAAGACTCCTAATAGTGCTTGGGACACTGCATCATTCCCAACCTTCTGATTTTGCATTAAAAGTAGGCGCAACCATGGTGTCATTCGTCTCAGGGTTAGACACAATTCCTTGAGAAGCAAATGAGTCAACTTGGGTAGCACGAAGCTGAGCCCCATGGTTCCTCATTCAATGGTTGTTCATTATGTATCCTACGATCTTAATTTTGTTCTGCAGTTTTAGAAAAATAATCACTAGATACCTTTAAGTAATTTTAAATTTCCTATCTTATAGTTTCATAGATAATATAAATACTAGATATTTTGATTTTATGTCTATAGTAATAAACCTTTAGTGTTTACATATGATTTAATGGTAGCTTTTGTATGGAAATTGACATCAGAGTCTCAGACCTATTTTTCTTTGTACAATATCATTTTCAAAATTCTCTGTGGCTTGTTTTAAAAAAAAATACCCTTTTTTTCAATTAATGCATGTAGAACGATTAAAACCTCAAGCTGAGTTTATGAACCTGGCTCTATACCACTAATTATAACCTCCCTTACCCTGCCTAAATGTTATGGCTAGATTCAAAAGGCTACATTAGTCACCAAAATGGCTAAGCTAACTTACGTTACTTTTGAAGACCTTAAATGAACTCATTTTAGAGAAAATTTGTAGTTGTACGTAGAGTTAGTTTAAAAACATTAGTTTATTTTGTTATTTGTACTTAAGTTATTATGTTGAAGTAATCCATGCACGCAAAAATCCCCAAATGAAAAGTTATCACGCCACAGAACAGAAATAATTAAAAAGTACAAACCAAAATGAAAAGAGATTTAATAATACTTATTAAAAATAGTCTAAGGTCCAAGGTGGTTATCCGTATGCCTGATCCAGTCCTAGTTTCGAGGTTTACCTAAAAAGTTAAGCAATATAAGGGAGTGTGCTTATAAAAGGTCCGTGTGAGCCAAATAATTATTTAAAGAAACATAAATATCAAATACAGTGGAACATATTAGCATTGATAAAAGAACACATAACCATCACTGGAATTTTATATCATTACATAGCTGTTATTAATTTGATGTCAAACGATGTATGAGCATGGGGTGATGGAAATGATGCAATGCAAAATTTCCTACCCAAACCATTCGCTACACACCACAAGTTCCCAGAGGCCATCTTCCAAACTCCAACGAATGTGAGCAAAGCTCGATGTGGTAAAACAACCGAATGAACACAATTGCAGAAGATCTCCCATTTAACGAATAAATGAGATAAAATCAGTAAATCTCCTCAAATATCAGGTGTAATGCACTGACTATGAATAAGTGCTGACTTAATATGCTGCTGAATCTCCACAGAACTCCTTCATCAACCCCAATAACAATTCAATCCCAATGCACAGGCAAGATGTCATACAATCTCATACATAGTCTTGAATTCAATACTTTCACATTTCTTTGGCATAATCAACATGCCTTCATATTTAAATCCTTTCAATAAATAGGATTATTTATCCAACTTTCTGTTGACCATTAAGATGGTATCATTCAACACATCACAATCTTATATAAACATTTACAATACTTTTTTGAGTGCATGTATAACAGTCTTTCAAATATTTCATAGCAAATCATTCTTACAAATATATCATGTTTAAGCCATATTCTTACTCAAAATAATGTTATACATACAATCAACATACACCATATCAATTAACCATCCAGAACTATATCAATCACACAATTATTCAGTCATTCTTACATTTTTGCTAACATGCCAAATAGTTAGGACTCGAAACTTACCTAGTTTGGCCATATACAATTTAATTACTTAGCAACTTAGCCAAGCCCAACCAGCAAGCTTAGTCATCAATTAAATCATTTAAAAATAATATTAAAACATTCAAGTTAATTATTTACAATCCACACCTTAATTACTCTTTACTGCAGCACACCTGCGAATTATTATACCTAGAGACTTTAAAACGAACCTAAATTAAAAATCATCATTAACCTCAATTATTATACCTCTTATATAGCCCCCAAACACCCATATGTTGGTTCAATACAACTATTACAATTACATTGATTTTTTAAATCCAAACTAGTTAGGTTTCTTACACTGGTTTGATGCGAGTCATGCACGCGAATGTCTAATGGCTTCACTATTGATTTGGGGTGTTTAAGTCGACACCTAACTAATTTAAATACTGAAAAACTAGTAACTATTCCATTTTTAAAATATTTAATTTGATAAATTAAAAATTTTCCCAACATCAAAACCGAAACTACACACTAGCCCATAATCAACCACACTTATGCTTCCCAAATTGTTAGATCTGAGAAGCCAATTGATCAAGATTTATTTTCCCCAATTTACACATGATTAAAGGATGATTTTGAAGGGTTAAATAACTCAAGATATTTCTAGAAATTGATGGGAAAAATTAAAGAAACAACAACCCCCTTTTATGCCTCTAGGGGTTGCTTAGAACCAGCAACGGTGGTAAAATTGGGGCTGATTGAAAACCACAATTGAAATCATTTCAAAGGTTTGAAAAATACCCATTTTAGATCTTTAAAAATCACCCAAATACCAGATCTCAAAAATAGGGTATTTATTGAAAGATCCATCAATAAAAACAAAAGAAAATGACACTTACTCAAGCAAGAAAATAGGGGTGGTAATGGAGTTCTTTTAGGGCGACAATTGAGTTCTTTTGGGGTGTCGATGGAGGCCAATATTTAGAAAAAAAATTTTAAATTTAAGGTTGGACATTTTATGATAAAATGGTAGTAAGAAGAGGAAAAGCATGGTGCAAGAACCCATTGTAAAAAGACGAGAAATTGATGGTGAATCTTTATGGCTTGGGCGGCAACACACAAAGGAAGAAAGAAAGAAAGAAAATTGAAGGGAAAAGAGGTGAAGAAGAGGGTGAATGGCTAGGGTAGGGAAAAATTGTAACACCCCAAACCCGGCTAGGAGTTATGGCTGAATCTGGCGTACCACATTGAAGTGTCTTTTGAAAATCTGACTCGTTGGTAAAAAATTGTTTCTAAGTTTAAAATAAACCCCTTTATTGTTTATTAACAAATCAACTAGCCTAAAACGTTTGCCTTGTTATCTGCTATTGTTATATAAGTTGATCTAAAATCGTGAAAGCTTTTGAATACTCTAAAGTTTAAATTTCGTGTATTTGAAAACAATAATTATTTTGAAAATTCGTCTTTTCCTAAACAAGCAGTTTAAAATAAGTAAGCAAAAGCCCAATTAAAAATTTATACAAATATAAATGACCTTATTACATAAACAAAGCCCAACACAAACTTTAAATTTAAATAAAAGTAAGTGTAGAACAGCTGCAGTTGTGTGGCCACCTCCAAGTCCCACGCAGCACTGACCCGCCTACAATTAGGGATTACCTATACAATTAAACAGAGCGGTGAGTTTACGAAAACTCAGTGTGTAATCCCCTAATAAACAAATAGTTAATTAAACAGTAGATAAATGCAGTTTGGGCTTGATCCCGTTACAGTAACAGTCCAGTTTAGTGTGGGCCTAAGCCTTTTCCCTTAACAGTAAACAATTGGGCTTGAGCCCATCACAATTCCAATAATCAATAGGGCCTTTGCCCAATTTTAGTAATATTATCAATGGGGCCTAAGCCCATAACAGTAACAGATATCAGTCATGCAGTGAACAGTATGTAATATCATTAATTGATGCAGTAACATTATAAAATCATTAATCATTGCAGATATGTAGGTAGAAATCCTACCCAATCCAGCCTCTACACACCACTCCGTCTCGCAAAACACACCATGTGGGGATAAAATCGACCCACCTAGCTCGACACACTAAGATTAGCATCGGTTGCGGCACTAAGCAGTATTGTAGCAAAGCTGCCAGTAAGATAAATGACATATAGCCATCAGTAGGTCCACAGTCGTCTTGGGCGACCTGTGCAACCTTATCAGTACAGTACTCTTCCTCCAAATATAACAACCCATCCCCATGCAATATATCGTGACATAATATCATACGTGTATGCAAAATGTCATGCTCAATCATAGTCATACATATCATAGAGCAAATAAATCATACATAATATAAAGCCATAACAGTCATTTCATTTCCTAAGGGTGTAACAGTCATTTTACCCTATGGGGGTATTTCGGTCAGTTTACCCTATAGGGATATTTCAGTCATCCTACCTTATGGGGGTATTTCAGTCATTTTATCCTATGGAGATATTTCAGTCATTTTACCCAATGGGGGTATTTCGGTCATTTTATCCTATGGGGTATTTCGGTCATTGTACCCTATGAGGGTATTTCGGTACAGATATCGACCTCTCAAAAGGTCCATAGTCGTCTCGAGCGACTCAGGTAACCTAAATGGTCATAATAGTAAAAATGGACCAAAGGCCTATTACTCGGCTTAAGTGGGCCCACACGCTTGTGCGGCCCGTTCAACCCAAATTTTTCCATGGCTATGAGATCTACTTAGCCCAATCCAGTATTTACCACAAATCATGGATTTCATCCGTGTGGGGCTCACAAGCCCAATGAGCCCATACGGCCTATTTTGGCCCAACATGGCCCATTACAGCGTAAGCCCATGGAAATGCTCATGGAGGCCTCTACAGTTTACAACCTCCACAAATCCCAATATTCTCTCCTCAAATCTCTCCAAATATCCCTCCTCAATTCTCTCTATGACCAGTTCAA
>JABFAF010268946.1:0-14428 GCA_013677275.1 Gossypium schwendimanii | reverse complement strand
ATTTCATGTATTATATCACAATATGTTCATTCGTTTTTTCTTAAAAGAAACATATATCGTTTTAAAAAAGGGGGTTATCTTTATTTTTTATATATAACGTATAAAATATTCAAAACTGAGGTAACATTCATTATTTTTGGAATTAGAAGAGTCGTGCTCCTAACTTACAGAATATGGCTTCTTTCTAAAACTGAAATAATCGAATAACCATTTCAAAAATATAGAAACGAGATTTAAGTAACGATTAAAACGGGGATTATTTTGGTTTTTGAAAACTAAAGGCGTCGTGTCCTAACTCACGAGGCATGATCCTTTTTCTTGATTAATTCGGAATAAAGCCTTTTCTATTAAAATATCTTAATACAAAGGGATTGCATTTTAAATTCTCTTTAAATTTTCAATTTTCAACATTAAGACATCAAGTAATCAATTAGGTACCATTTTTGGACGTAGCGAGGGCGCTAATCCTTCCTCGTGTGTAACCGACTCCCGAACCCATTTTTTGGATTTTGTAGACCGAAAAACTTTATTTTAGTAAATCAATCCTCTTATTAAAACGATCAAATTACGAGATGACCCAATCAAACCTCTTGAAAGTGATTGGTGGCGACTCTATTTATTATTTTAAAATAAAAAAAAAAGTCGATTTCAAAAAAGGGTTTCGACAGCTTGACGACTCCACTTAGGACAAAAATAAGAGAGTCAAGTCGCAAGTTGATTGCTTTTTGGTCTTTTTGTAGAAAATTGATAATTTGGTTTAAATTTACAATCCCTTTATTGCATTTCATCCTTTATGTTTTGATATCTCGGGTTGTATAGCAATCTAGTATATCTGTTTTATTGGTTCGAAAGTTTCTTTTTGTGTGTTTTTCGCATATTGCATTGTATAACCGTTCGATTTTGCCCTTCTTAAATGGGAGTGAGAAACTATTCCTTCGTGAGGTCTTTACCTTCGTATAGGATAGTGGGTCGCTTTCAGGATACATTCGTACCTATGTCTTCGTGAGATCTTGATCTTCTTATAGCCATAGGGAAATGTATTCCCCTGAACTAAACTCAGCTCGTAGGAGCCTATCATGGGTAAGGATCAGGGAATCTGCTGGTTCAGGTACCCTTACTTTAGAATCAGACCGGATATAATGAGCCCTAAGAACCTACCCTAGGTGGAACCATACCAAACCTTTAATGGTCACCTAAATAGGCGTTCTATTTTTTTGTTTCTTTCTTTGAATTCTAACTTTGTATGAAATGTACTGACTTTTTTTGTTTTGTTTTAGCTGTGATTGCATTGCATTTTCATCATAGAAAAGGATGTTGATTCACGTTCAGTTGCTAAATAGAGAGCTTGTCATGAAAAAATAGATTTCTTGATAAAGTGGAAGATAATGCGGCTATCCCGATATGGTCTGAGAAGACACAACAAGAGAAGGGTGACAGCCTAACGAAGGGATATATGTCAGAATTGTGGGATTTCACTCGCATCAGTGTGACTCAGAATAATCTCCAAGGGTTGAAAGAAATATGGGACCAATGGGATGACGAAACTAAGCAGTTATTCTATTATAACTATGGTGATTTGCCTTATCAACTCAATGTCAAAATGGATAAGCTGTTATTCCGAGCTCTTGCCTAGTATTAGAATCCTGCCTATAGCTGCTTCACTTTTAGGAAGGTAGACTTGGTGCCCACTATAGAAGAGTATACAACTCTACTCCATTACCCGAGGATCCAAGCTGACAAAGCTTATTCTAGAGCCGCCAACGTCTCGACTTTCTTAAAGAGACTAATAAGCATCACAAGGATGAGCGAACAATGGGTTGCAGCCCGGATTAAATAAAAGGGAGATAGCAAACGCGTCCCTTAAAAAAGTTTGCGAAATTTGATCTTAGCGCTTCCGGATAAGAAGAAACGATTCGACGTCTTCACCTTGAGTATTTAAGGGTTGGTCATCTTCCCCAAAGCGCTAGGGCACATAGACGAGGCAGTTTCAGATTTATTTGCCTGACTTGATAAAAGGGTCACGCCCGTCCCAGCAATTTTGGTCGAAACTTTCAGATCTTTGAATGCATGCCAGAGAGCAGGTGAGAAAAGATTTATCGAGTGTGCTCAACTCTTGTTAACATGGTTCCATAGCCACTTTTGGAAGGTAGAAAAGGTCTCTTATCAAGTATTCTCTGAGAACTACTCTCCGTTGAAAGAGTTAGTGGCTACCCTAAGGCGAGACGACATTTCAGAGGAAAAATGGATGGCAATTCTCCAGAGTCTCCAAGACGACGACGTTGAATAGAAGGCCCATTGGATGATCCCTGATGAGATTTTGTACCGATGTGGAAACTCAAGATATGGGGAGCTATTGGATATGTCACTCTACTTGTATTGAGACAGTATAGATCGATGCAGTTCATACCGGTAATGTAAGGGTTGACACAATGTGAGTTTGCGTACAAGGGTAATAATTACAAGAAAAAGGTTCGTGAAATATCGAACACTTGGAACCAAACTCAAAAAATCAAAAGATTTACTGTAAATCCCATGACGGCCCCCGAATATGATTAGTGGTGAGGTAAAAGAGTCAATGACAATATCCTTAAGTCAAGTCATGAAAACACTCAGTCGATAGAAGAGCACTTACAAGTGATCCCATCTGAGTTGGAAATCATAAAGCAAGACTTTGAAAAGAGGAGATCGGAGTTGGGAAAAAGATAGAACAGTTGGAGGAGGAAAAGATGCAGCTAGGATTAGATGTCGACATCTAGAAGTTGGATAAACTGCGTTTGTAAGAGTCGAGAAAATGAGAAAATGAAAGAACAAGGCTGAAGAAGACTAGGATAGTCTAGAAGCAGATTATAAGAAACTGCATTTGTCGATGAGAACTGCCGGGTTGGGTAAAACATCAAAACAATGGCGACAAGAAATCAAAGAAGAAAATGTTAGAGCTGATCAGTGGAAAAAATTCCAAGATGCTCGAGTTTGAGAAGATGCTCTAGAAAGGGATTTGTTAGAAAGCCAAAATAAAAAGGTTGGATTAAGAGCCCTGATAGCAAATTAGAAAGGTCACTGCATCAATATCATAACCGCAACTCTACAATTGAGTTGAAAGCAAGCCTAAATAAGATTGAAGAGTTGAAGAAAAAGATAAAGGAGTTTGAGATCGCACTGCAAAATCGTAAACTTCGAGTGGAGCTTCTTAAAACGAATAATGAACACTAAAAAGAGCAACTCCAACACTCTCAATGTTAGATAGGGATAGAGATCACATTATAGGCGAAGCTGTGACTCAAGTACGGGAAGTAGCTGACCATCTGATATGTTGAGTTTAAAATACGAATCAGAATCAAATTGGGGATGAGAATTAGCTTGGCTTTTTAAGAAAGTCAAGGGTTTGAGTATTAGGGCAAGGCCGTATATGTAAAATATATCCAATTTATGTAAAGATATTTGTTTTCCAGTAAAGTTATTCTAATAGAATTGAATCAGAACCAATTCCTCTTTTTTGCATTCATTTCATTCATCCGCATTACATTTCATCAAATGCATTAAAATTCATAAAATGACCCTAATTAATCAAAATTATGACAATTACGCCGGAAACCAACAAGAATTTGCCAACCAAATATCATTACGGTACCCGCGGTAAAACTAGAGCCATGGATCAAATGTTAGAGAGATTGGAACAAATTTAGAAAGACATGCAAGATCAGTTGCAAGCACAGCTGTAGGAACAATTAGCTAAGGTATAGCAAGACATAAGGGATCAAATAAAATAGTCCCAATGAAGCATGATAAGCCAGTTGACCCAGTTCTTGGCTGGAGGGACTGAAAAAGGGAAAAACTCTGAGGATGATAATGAAGGCCCTATATACCCCCAGACTTTACCCCAGTAAATGTCCAAGCCCAACCAGATACATATCCAGGAAGGGTACCCATTACCATAAGACAATAACAATATCAAGTCGACACCTCGGCACCCTTGAATTGTCCTACGGGTTCAGGTTCCAATCCTAGGAATAATTCGACCAACCTCGTCGTTTCAGATTTGGACGACATGGCAGAAATGGATAGAGCAAGAGTATAATTGCTAAAATAGTTAAAAGATCGTTGCAAGTGGTTGGAAGAGAAATTTAAAGCTGTGGAGAGTGCTGATTAACTTTGTGGGCTTAATGATAATGAGCTGAGCTTAGTCCCAGATCTAGTACTCCCCCCAAAATTAAAAACTCCAAAATTCAAAAAATACAACTGGACTAGTTGTCCTAAAACCCATATCACAGTGTTCTACCGAAGAATGACAGGATATGTCAATAACGACCAACTGTTAATCCACTACTTTTAGGATAGTTTGATCAGGTCAATTTCCAAGTGGTACAACCAGCTAAGCCGTGCCAAAATCAACTCATGGAAAGATTTGGCACAAGCTTTCATGAAACAATATAGCCATGTGACCGACATGACACCCGGTAGAATTACGCTGCAAAACATAGAGAAGAAACAAAGTGAAAGCTTTAAGCAATACGCTCAGAGATGGAGAGAGGTCACAACGGAAGTTCAGCCACCCCTTCTGGAAAAAGAAACGACATTGCTTTTCATAAATACTGTGAAAGCCTCATTCATTAACCATATGTTGGGAAGTGCTACTAAGAGCTTCTCAGATATAGTAATATCTGGAGAGATGATTGAAAATACAGTAAAGAGTGGGAAAATAGACGTGGGGGAGAACGCTAAATGATCAGCCCCGAGAAAGAAGGAAACTGAAGTGAACACTGCAAGTGCGTATAATAAAGGTTATTCAAAACCGGTCACTGTAGGCCAACTAAGGACCGTAACAACAAGCCATCAAGGCCCCTCAAGGCAAGAATCTAACCCAAGACCAAACACAAAAAAACTCCAGTTCACACCCATCCCGATGACATATAGGGAGTTATAGTAAAATTTGTTCGATGCGCATGTAGTATCCCCATTTTACTTGAAACCCATGCAACCTCTGTTCTCAAAGTGGTATGATGCGAATGCTCAATGCGAGTACCACGCAGGAATAACGAGACACTCAATTGAAAACTACACTATATTCAAAAAGCTCATTAAAAGGTTCATTAAGATGGGGATTGTAAGATTCGATGATCTATTGGGACCTAATGTGGTAAGAAATCCATTACCAGTCATTCAGATCAAGGGGTAAACGCGATAATTGAGATTGAAGGAAAGAGGACCAAAACCGATGTGACGGAAGTAAACACCCCACTAAAATGGGTTTGGCAAAAGATAATAGACGTAGGATTAATAGTTCAAGATTCTAAAGAGGTACCTAAAAGGATAAGGAGCTACTATGAGTTCCACGCTGAAGAAGGTCATGAGATCCAAGAGTGCACTAAATTCAGAGCTTTAGTGTAAAGTCTAATGGATAACAAATAGGTAAAATTCTTTGAAGATTTCAAAAGCTCGAAGGAAGAGACATATGCGCCTCAGATGAAGGATCAATGGAGAATGTCGACAAGGTCAATCACCTGATAGTGATTATTTCATGACCGAAAAATAATAAAGTAGGAACACAAGTTGCACCGAGAGTCATAATTTAGAAACCTATGACATTTTCGTATAAGGATAGCAAAAGGGTTCTATGAAATTATGACTGCAACGTAATGATCCCAGGAAAGGAGAATTCGGTTGGCACTTCAGAAGAGTGCTAGGATATTGGTTTCTACACGCGTAGTAGGAGACACTATAACCCTGCAAATGCAAGAACTGAGCCTATTAAAGGAAAAACACTGGTAATAGAACATAAGAAAGAAAATACGGCTAGACTAGAATCATCGATTAATGAGTCGATAACTGTGAACAATGCTAAAAAATTCTTGAAATTCTTGAAGCATAGCGAGTATAGTGTTGTAGAACAACTACACAAACAACCAGCTCGCATATCAATACTAGTCTTGTTCTTGAGTTAAAAAACACATCGTAGAGCATTGATTAAGGTGTTGAATGAAACTTATGTCACTGATGATATCTCTGTGAATAAGCTAGACTGTCTGGTTAACAATCTAAATACCAACAATTTCATCTTTTTCAATGACGATGAAATACCTCCAGAGGGCATGGGATCCACGAAGGCCCTAAATATCACTACCCGCTACAAAGGATATACATTACAAGGAGTGTTAATCGATAATAGATTTGTGCTGAATGTCTTACTTCTATCCACATTGAATAGATTGCCAGTGGATAGCTCTCACATGAATATGTACCAGAATATAGTGAGAGCATTCGATGGTACGAAAATGAGGGTGATGGGAAGGATTGAAATATCTTTCTTAATTGGTTCAAACACATGTGGTAGACTTTTTGGTGATGGATATCAAGCCATCTTATAATTACTTATTAGGTAGGCCTTGGATTCACTTGGCTAGGGCAATGCCGTCGTCACTACACAAAAAATTGAAGTTGGTAACGGAGGGTCGACTAGTGACAATAAACACTGAAGAATATATCATTGCATCCGTAACTAGTGACGCACCATTCATAGGAGTGGGTGAAGAAGTAACAGAATGTTTCTTTCAATCACTAGAGTTTGTGAATGCAACATTCATTGTTGAAGGAAACAAGATACCAGTGCCTAAAATATTAAAACTACGAGGATGGGCCTACAGTTGACGGTTGAGAAATGAGCCTTACTTGGGAATAGACTTGGAAAATACCTACAAAGAAGGGTCGAGGCACCAATATTGATGGATAATCAAGACCACTTTGGCTTAGGATATAAGCCAGATGTGAAGCAAAAGAAGAAAAAGCAAGAAAGGAGAAGAGCTCGACTGAGTGGGGGAGAGGTCAAGTGGGAACCAATGACCTTTCCCCATATATCTAAAATGTTCATGTCAGGAGAAACCATTTATCCTGAATGAAAGACATCAATAAAGAAACTGTAGAAGAAATGTTGGAAAACCTGAGCATCAACTCTATATCCGAAGAAGGAATTGGGGAAAACTTATCAGACATTTGTCCTTATATCTCCAAAAGTATTCTGAACAATTTGACTTGGGAAGAGATCCCTGTAAGTTTTAGGACTAATTCAAAGTAATGTTCAAAACACACTTATTGCTCTAAGCTTGGAGCAATAAGAATCCTTTTGTGAAAAAGGCATATGTCTATTATTTTTATTTCAATAAAATGTATCTTTGTTTCTAATTTTGGAAAATATTCTTTTATTTTTTCCATTTCACTCATACTCATACCACACAGATAATTATTCTTAGATTCATTTGTTCTTTGGGTCTTCATTCATTCCTATAATAAGTCTCCAGATATCAATGATATAAGCGATGTTGCTACTAACTCAGAATCTCTTTTTGAGTAAGATATGTGTCTAGAGGAACCTCAGGACTTTGAAGATGATCGAGATTGTAACCTATCTCCTAATTTGTTAAGGATGGTAGAACAAGAGGAGAAACAAATTCTACCTCACAAAGAGTCAGTAGAAATTGTGAGCTTAGGAGACAAACAAGAAAAGAAAGAGGTAAAGATCGGACCTTGCACCACTGCAGAGACAAAGCGAGACCTCATTGAGTTACTCCAAGAATTCAAAGATGTCTTCGTGTGGTCATATCAAGACATGTCTGGTCTAAGTCTGATATCGTGGTACACCGGCTTCTCATAAAGGAAGAATGCAAGCCGGTTCAACAAAAACTCTGAAGGATGAAGCCTGACGTCCTGTTAAAAATAAAAAAAGAGATCAATAAACAATTTGACGCTGGTTTCCTACAAGTGGTTAAATATTCTAAATGGCAACCAAGCCTTTTTTTTTAAGGGATTGCATTTATTATACCAAATTCAGTGAACTATTGAAGCTATCGAGAGAGTACCAAATGCTAACGGTGACGAAAGTTACCGAGAAACAACGTTCCGTTCCCTTTGTAAAGTAGGCCTTTTTCTAACTAATTAGAGTTGACATGAAATGGATCACGGAAGAAGACGTATCCGATGAATGAATGATTCAATCCCCTCCCACTCACACGGGTTCTTCTATTGAAAGGGTTCCCCTTCTTCTATGTGAGGTGGGGCGTACGTAAGAGCGGAACCTAGATAGAATACGAAACGCTAGCCTCGGCTGCTGATACAGTTACCATGCTTACCAGCTCTTACAATTGCCGCCTATAGATATAGATGGGAGGTAGGCGAAGATAGCTTGCTTCTCTTCTCCTAGGCTACTTGCACATGTTGTTTTATTCGCGAAGAAAAAAGGCAACGAGCGGTTCTTTGCTTAGTAGAGCTGCCGGCCATCAAACGATGACCGCTTCTTATTCTCGTCTCCCGTTTGGGCTCTCGCTCGAATCAAAACCTTTATGCGTTGGTAGGCTTTTGACTCAATCTAATAGCCTACCTATCAAGCGCCAATAAGAGAAAAAGTTTTCGCATGACTTTATCATCAAACATAGTCCCCGTCCCTAAGAAAGATAGAAAAGTACGAATGTGTGTAGACTACAGGGATTTAAACAAAGCCAGCCCGAAAGACAATTTCCTATTGCCTCACATTGACACCTTGGTGGACAACACGGTAGGTTATTCACTGTTCTCCTTCATGGACGGTTTCTCTGGATACCATCAGATTAAGTTGCATTCTGAAGATATGAAAAAGACCACATTCGTAACCATGTGGAGAATATTTTGCTATAAAGTGATGCCATTCGGACTAAAAAATGTGGGAGCGACTTATCAAAGAGCCATGGTAACCTTATTTCATGATATGATGCATAAAGAAGTTGAGGTTTATGTTGACGATATGATTGCAAAATCTCAAACAGAAAAGAAGCATGTACAACTCTTGAGAAAATTGTTCTTGAGGTTGAGAAAATTTTAGCTGAAGCTCAAGCCAACAAAATGCACCTTCGGGGCCAGGTTCAGAAAATTGTTAGGTTTTGTAGTCAGAGAAAAGAGGATCGAGATCGACCCGGATAAAGTCAAGACTAGACAGAAGTTGCCTCCGCCGCGCACTCAAAAGGAGGTCTAGAGTTTCTTAGGGAGATTAAATTACATCACCTAGTTCATTTCACAACTAGCTGAGAAATACGACCCCATATTTCGTCTGCTTAAGAAACATAATCCAGGTGTATGGGATAAAGATGTCAGAAAACTTTCGACAAAGTCAAACATTACCTGTCCAATGCCCTAGTGCTGATGTCACCTAGTCCAGATAAGTCACTGATATTGTACTTGACAGTATTTGAGAATTCTATACGATACGTGCTGGGCCAACATGATGAGTTAGGAAGGAAAGAAAGAGCGATATACTACCGTAGTAAGAAGTTCACTAAATGTGAGACAAGATACTCACCTTAATCTGGACGACCCAGAGACTGAGATAATACATGTTGTATCATAAAACTTGGCTAATCTAAAAATAGACCCTCTAAAGCGCATGATGGAGTCGACTATTTTGAATGGAAGAATGGCCCGATGGCAGATTCTGCTTTTTGAATTTGATATAATCTATGTGAGCCAGAGGGCAGTAAAAGGGAGTGCAATAGCAGATTTTCTAACCAATAAAGCAATAGAAGATTATGAGCCTTTGAATTTCGATTTTCCAAATAAAGATTTATGTATGTTGTAGCCACTAAAGAAGATGCTTAAGATGGACATCCTTGGAAAATAAATTTTGACGGAGCTTTAAATGCTATGAGTAACAAAATTGGGGCAGTCCTAGAATCCCCAAACGGAGATTATTATCCCTTTACTAGTAAATTAGATTTTGATTGCACGAACAATATTGCAGAATACAAAGCATGCATCATAGGTATCCGTGCAGCCATAGAATGAAAGATCAAAGTACTAGAGGTATATGGGGATTCTATACTAGTGATCTATCAACGCAAAGGTGAATAGGAGAAAAGAGATCCCAAGTTGATCGAGTATAGAAGGCTGGTCCTGGAGTTAATTAAAGAGTTTGATGGCATCACCTTCTGCTACCTTCAGCGAGATGAAAATCAGATGGCTGATGCCCTAGCTACTTTAGCTTTCAAGGTTAAAATGAACAAATAAGATGATTTAAAATCTATCTAGATTAGTATTTATGAGGCTCCGACTCATTGTTACAATATCGAGGAAGAGGAAAAGGATGATCACCCTTGGTACCACGATATACTGCGATATGTAAAGAATCGTGAATATCCTGATCAGGTGACCGAGAATGATAAAAGGACACTAAGGAGACTTGCCAATAACTATATCTTAGATGATGAGATCCTGTATAAAAGAAGAAAGGATCAGATGCTACTAAGATGTGTGGATGACGTTGAGGCCAAGAAGATTTTAGAAGTAGTCTATGAGGGTGTTTTCGGAATGCATGCTAATGGTTTTACAATGGCCAAACAAATCATGAGATTCGGGTATTATTGGTCGACCATAGAAGTGGATTGTATCAGTTATGCCAAGAGAACGCATAAGTGCCAAATTTATGGAGCCAAAATTCATGTGCCTCCTTCACCTCTTCATGTTATGACTTCTCCATGACCTTTCTCTATGTGGGGCATGGATGTCATTGGGCCGATCTCGCTAAAAGCTTCCAATGGGTATCGATTCATCTTCGTAGTCATTGATTACTTCACCAAGCGGGTAGATGCCACTTCTTATGCCAATGTCACAAAGTTGGTAGTCAGTAAATTCTTGAAGAAAGAGGTAATATGTCGGTATATGATGCCAGAAAGGATTATATCTGACAATTCATTGAACTTGAACAATAGCACAATAGCGGATGTCTATAGTCAATTCAAGATCAACCACCACAACTCGTCACCATATCACCCAAAAATGAATGGTGCGGTGGAGGCAACCAATAAAAACATAAGAAGATCCTGGGGAAAATGACTTAAACTTATAAATATTGGCATCAGAAGTTACCATTTGCCTCTATGCTTATCAAGAATCTATCAGGACCTCTACTAGGGAAACATCTTTCTCATTAGTTTATGAAATAGAGGAGGTTTTGCCCATTGAATTCGAGATTCCTTCTCTCCGAGTTTTGTCAGAGTTGAAATTAGATGAAGTAGAATGGATTCAATCCCGATATGATTAGCTGAACTTGATTGAAGAAAAGAGGTTGAAAGCTATCCGTCATGGTCAAATGTACCAAAAACGAATGATTCGAGCTTATGACAAAAAGTTTTGCCCCAGAGAATTCCATGAGAGGGACCTAGTATTGAAAAAGATCATTCACATACTAAAGGACTTTAAAGGAAAGTGGATGTTAAACTGGGAATGACCTTATGTGGTAAAGAAGACCTTTTTTGGACGAGCGCTAATTTTGACTGAGATGGATGGAAAAAATCTACCTAATCCTGTGAACTCAAATTCAGTCAAGAAATACTTCACCTAAAAAAATGGGGAGAGTCTAAGGCGAAAACTCGCAAAGGGCACTTTGAGACCAAAGGGGTTTTGAGTTGAAAACCTAGGAAATGGCAGCTCAAATTTTGATTGAAGATTGAACATGTGACAGTCGGGTCTTCTCAGAAGGAGAAATGTTACATCTTGGGGCATCAACAAAGTACTCTAGATCTCCTAACACATATCAAGCTCAAAATGGTCCTCGAGAAGTTTCTGTAGAGAAGCTCATGCTACGATATTTGGGGCACCTGTTTTCATCTTACTCATTTTGTATTTTACCAGTGTTTGCTATTTTGACTAATCTATTCATTTCGAACTTTGCTCCCAGTAAATTTCAATCTTATCCATTGTTACAACCTTTTTCAAGCATTTTTTTTCAATGAAATAATGATTAATGGACTAATAATATTCAAGTAAAAGGGTTTTTGCATGTTGCTCTAAAAGGTTTCTAAAAAGTACAAGGACCTGAAACAGGACCACTAGTTAGAACTGACCAAATCTAAAGGTTAGAAATATCGGGGAACGAATACTTAAATTGTGATTGCTTCATCGAATTTCCTGTCAAAGATACTAGATCTAAACAAGAAGGCCTGACAATACATCAGTGATGGAACCTTGACAAACAACGAGCAATGTCAACCTAAGCATTAAAAAGGGAATAATTCTCAAAAAAATGACATTCTGCATGCACGCAAATATCATTCATATACATCTAGTTATGAGCATTTGATTCACTCTGAACATAACATCCTAATCACTTGGCATAAATATAGGCCCATGAAATGGATTCTATAGGTCATGTTTCCCAAATAACGGTGTAACAGATCAGTGAAACCACAAATCTTATACCCTTGAAGCTGCAGTGGGACAAATTGAGGTCACCATGACAAATCTTATCTCCCTAAAGTTGCAGTGGAGTATATTGAAGTTACAAATCTTATTTCCCTAAAGTTGCAGTGGAGCAGATTGAAGTTACAAATCTTATATCCTTGAGGTTGCAGTGGAGTAGATTGAAGATACGAGTCTCATCTCCTTGAAGTTGCAGTGGAACAGATTAAAGCGACAAATCTAATCTCCCTAAAGTTGCAGTGGAGCAAATTAAAGCGACAAATCCTATACCTCTAAAGTTACAGTGGGTCAGACTAAATCAAGTCACAAATGTTATCTCCCTAAAGTTGCAGTGGAGCAGATTGAAGCAACAAATCTTATCTCCTTGAAGTTGTAGTGGAGTAGATTGAACCAACAAATTTTATACCTCTAAAGTTGCAATGGGTTAGAATAAAGTTACTTGAAAATAGGAGCACCAAAGAGGTCGAGATTCGACGAGACCAGTCAAAATTGGTCATTCTTAAAAGTTTTTACTCCATTCTCATTACACGACAACGAGCAAAGAAGGGAAGCTGTAGAGGCCCAATTTAGCCCGGGCCCAAATTACAAACAAATAAAACAGAAAAATTTAAACCAAAAATAATAAAGTTCAAAGTAAAGGCAGTCCAGATACAAAAAATATCAGGCCTGAATTTACAAGCCCACACGACCCAACTACAAAAACCCTAAGGCCCACGACCAAAGTTTTTTCAGAAAACTAAAAAACCCTAATCCCTCTATCACGTCGCTCCTTGCCATATCAGCATGCTCGCGCCTCGAGGTCTACCACCATCAACTGCCTCCATCCCGTCGATTAACTCCAAGGACACCTGCAAAAAGAAGAACAAGGACAATACGCAAGAACAGTAGAAAAAAATAGAAAAAAAATGTATGAAATGGCTATGAAAGCCATAAAACAGATTGTATGGGGGGACATTTTTTGAAAGAAAAAAATAAAATACAAACAAAAAGGCAATAAAAAAAAACAGAGTATAAAGAAAATTTCAAAAGTAATTTTTTTGGTATTTTTTATTTCGAAAAAATAATAAATAAAAATATAGGAATCGGTTTTACCTGAGCTGCCATAGTTGGTGGTCCTCTCTAGCCTAGAAAGCTATCGAATCCCTGGGAATTCGACCAAGGCAGCGGCAGAGGGCATTGGGAACCGAAAGGTTTTCCTCTTTTTTGGGGGGTTTCGACTTTAGTCAGGTGTTTTTTACTCTGAATCGGAGTTTTACGCAAAAAAAGGTTTAAATAATTTTTTTGGCGATTTTTGGCCACCGTAGACAATGGTCACCATCGTTGGCGACCGATGGTCGAGGCTCCAATGACCGAACCCAAACCCCTTTCAGAGAAAAAAGAGAGGAAACAATGTGTTTTTTTTTAACTGTTTAAAATGAATTTTTTGGATTTTTTTTACTTAAATAGGGCTCCAAAACGATACCGTTTCAAGGTGTTCTAAAATGCCCCAAAACGACGCCGTTTTGGGGCCAACTTGATTCACGACCCAACTCGACCCGACTTAAGATTAGCGTGTTTTTGATGCAAGGGGTCTATTTGCGCCTTTGGTCCCTCCGCTTTTTAGGTGATTTACATTATAGTCCTTTTTTACCTTTTAATTTTACCACTTTATTTTATTTTATTTTGTTTTATTTTATTTTATTTTGGTCCTTAGGCCATTTCTAGGAAATAGACACCCAAAATGGCTGCGTTTCGAGGCTGACCCGACTCAAACCGTGTAGGATCCGCACGTTTTCGACAAGGGAGGGTCTAATTTATTCTTTGGTCCTTCCGCATTTTCACTATTTTAAATTTCATGCTACTGCTGTTTATTATTTCTTTTAATTTCACCCATTTATTCTATTTTTGTGTAATTTGGTCCCTCGATTATTGTGGACCCATTAAGGGAAGGACACGTGTGAATTTTGAGGGGGAAATTGCCTTTCAAGTCCCTTTATATTTCATCCTATTTTAATCTAGCCCTTTTGTGTCTTTTTCTTTATGATTTATACTGTAAATTTTGTTATGTTTTTTATTTAGTCTTTTATTTCTTTTATTTTTTCATTTACCCATTTATTTATGTCCTTTTTGAAATACTTTCTTTAAACATCATTTAAATTTCAATTTAATTCCTAATTTGGTTAATTTTGCCATTTTATTTACTATGTCATTTATTTTAGCGTTTAGATTTATATTATTT
>JABFAF010268933.1:0-13098 GCA_013677275.1 Gossypium schwendimanii | reverse complement strand
TAAACAATTAAAATTTTACAAATTGGGCCACTTTAATAATTTGGCCTGATTTTCAACTAAGTATGGTTTTAATTTCTTCGTTGGGCTTGGAGCTTCTTATTGGGCCTTGCCTTCAAGAACTTGGGCTTGTAGTCAGTCTCCTACCAAAATTGGTTCGTTGATGCTCGTAACGGAGATCCAATGCGCTTTAGCTGCAAGATTTGGTTTCTTGGACCAAGATTTCCAAGATTCGAAATCTTGATTTTCTTGATTCTTGAAATTGCTACAAACAGCAAAATTGGGCCAAGATTTGGTTTCTTGATTTTCTTTCTCTTTCGTGTACGCATCTAAGGCCTTTGTGACTCGTATCAACCTATTTGATATTCGACGATAGTGGGTCGTGATGAAATTGTGTAAATTTCCATTTTTATGAACTAGGGACTAAATTGCAAAGAACTAAATGTATAGGGAAAAATAGTATTTTTTCCAAGAATAGGTTTTGGACTAATTTGAATGAGAAATATATTAAACTGAATTAAATTTATTCGTATAGATCAAGACATACCTCGTACAGAGTTAGATCGAGGCAAAGGAAAAATCTCGAATTAATCACCTCCATATCTACATATACTAGTTGAGGTAAGTTTGTGAAATTAATTTGAGTATTTATATGTTGTAATTGAATTATATGTATGTGATTTCTATAATTGCCATGTATAAATACCGATTCGCATATTCAACAACATATGATAATTACCGAGTCTTGTTTAAACCTTAAAAATTTGTAGGATACACATGACATGTCATTAGTGTTATCGATTTGGTTGTGGTCCTGCATGTGTTGCGAACACACCACAACTCGTATGAGCTTACTGATTTAGAGCTCGCTAGAGCTTACCGATTCTTAACTCGCATGAGCTTAACGATTTATAGCTCAAGAGAGCATACTGATTCATAACTCGTATGAGCATACATGTACAAGAATTGACGGATTACAGTTTAACACACTATGTGTGAGCTATCCCGAGTATCGAACAATATTCTAATTGTTCAATGGGCAATGTTCTGTTACGAGTTGGTATGAGTTCAATACGAACTATTACATGTATATATATGAAATTCATGGAAAGATTATTACATGATATATAGTTAAATGAAATGGATGGTACATATATAATGGAATATTGACTATTTGTTGAGTTCATCCATGAGTTGGTGTATATGTGATTTTACATGGCTAACATGTTTATTGAATGTGTGTTTAGGCACTTGGCCAGGTTGTGTTGGGATATGTATTATTTACTTACCTATTATGTGCTTAAATGGTAAGTGAAATTCTATGTTATACAAACTTACTAAGCTTAAATGCTTACTCTGTGTATTTTTCATGTTTTATAGTGAATCGGAAGCTCGTTCGGGTTAGAAGCTTGTCAGAGCTATATCACACTATCCATCGGCTCTTTTGGTACTTTCGGTTGGTTTAATTTTGTTTATAGTGGCATGTATAGGTTATTTTTGCTAATGTTGACCTATATGTTTCGTTGTGATTATAGCAATTTGAGTTGGCTTTTGTTTTGGTATATTTTGGTATGTATGTATGTGGCCTAAATTTGGTTGATGTATGGCTTGAATGGTTGTTTGAATATGCATTTTTTGTAAGCCTTGAATTGTTGTTAAATGTTACTTATTTGAATGGCTTATATGATGTTTTTAGCGCACAAGTTACATGTAAATTATATGACCATTTGGAGCTAGTTTTTGTATACCACATATGGTACTTTTTGGTATGTTTTAATGAGTAAATTAAGTGGCACATTATAGTATAATTTTGGTCATGCCTTAGTTGAATAAATGATCAAATTGTGTTCATATTTGCACATGTTTATGAAATGTCATTTGAGGTGCCTAAGGGCATATTTGTTGTATGTGATCATACCATTGGTATAAGGTTAGAAAATGCATGGTTTTGGTACGTTATTATGGTTTGCTTATATGCACAATGTTGAGTGTAGGTGGATGCCAAATTGGGTGAGAAATGTGACTTGTAAAATGGACTATTTTCATCCATACGAAAAGAGACACGGACATGTGTCTTAGTCGTGTGTCATGTGACACGGCCATGTGTCCCCTATAGTTTTTAAAGGGTTGCAAGTCAGACTGTTACACGGACTAGCAGACGGCTTGGCACACGGGCGTGTGAGGTTACTTCAAAAGGTACACGGCCTAGCACACGAGTCTGTAGCTTGGTTGTGTGACCAATTCAGAGAGTTACATGGGCTGGGGCATGGTCGTGTGTCCCTATTTCGGATGCCCACACGAGCTGGCCAAATGACTGTGTGACCCCTACAACTTTGAAAAGTTTCAATGTTTTTCAAAAAATTCCTAAAGTTTTTGATTTAGTTTCGATCTGTTTCTAATGCATTTTTAGGGCCTTGAGGGCTCGTATAAGGGACAATGTGTACTATTTTGATTGGTTTTTTATATGAATTTTTGATATGTTATGAAATGTTCAAAATTCTATTTGTTTGTACTATAAACTCTGATAATACTCCATAACCCTATTCAGACGATGGATACGGTTAGGGTTGTTACATTTATTGGTATCAGAGCTACGGTTTAGTCGATTCTTGGACTGAACGTAGTGTATATGAGTTTAGCTATACATGCCATTATATAACCTGTGATAGTGTGATATCTCCTGACCGTTTTGAAACATGTTTTCATATAGCAATGGCATCCAACTGAACTGATTCCTATGAAGTAGAGAGTAACGCTCAAGCCTCCATTCACGGAGTAACTTCAAGTGGTACGAGGCCTGTATCTGAGGGTCAGGGAGGAGATGCTAAGGAAGCTTTTTTCTAGATGATGAATGAATGGTTGACCGAGTTTGTATGGATGAACCTAGCTGCTCAGCAACCTCCATCCCCTCTTGCTCCCCAATCGATTCCCATTATTTCTCAAGGTATGGAATCAATCTGTGTTAGTAAGCCTCCAGTTGATAAGATTCGTATGTACGGGGATAAAGAATTCTGAGCTACTGCTGAAGATGATCTTGAGAGAGATAAATTCTAGATAGAAAATACAATCAGAGTTTTTGATGAGTTATCCTGTTCACCGGCCAAGTACGTTAAATCCTTGGACAAACTTTTCAACACCATCTCTATTTCGATGTTTTGGTCCAAATTGGCCTCATTGTCCATGACCTTGGCTAAGTAGCCCATAAGAGTGATCATATGGTTTTTAACCGGAGTGTCAAACTTTTGCTAGGGATTCATTAAGCTAGTTATAGCAGACTGTCGAACCAAGATAGCTTGGCCTCCAAACATGTCTTCTAGCTTATCTAGAAGCACTTTAGCAGTCTTATAGCTCTCTGGTTGCTTATATAAAGTACTAGTCACGCTTGCCAGCATATAGCAACGAGCTATCTCATCATACTCTTCCCAGTGTTTTCTAGCCTTAGCTTAAGTGGCTAGAGGGCACTTAGTATCAAGAAATGTTTTTAGTTTCTCACGACTCATGAAAATTATCAGGTTCTTTCTCTATTCCTTATAGTTGTTCACATTTAGTTTGTTTTCAGTGAGTATGTTCAATAAAAGAGTTGGTGTCATTTTGGAACTGAAAATAAAAACATTCATATTAATATATTTGTATTAAGAGAATTTTTGAAAACGTTTTGTAGCATTATGATAAGCATTATGTAACACACCAAACCCGACCGAGGAGGATCAACCCGAATTTGGTGTGTCACATTAGCCACTACAAAATTACAACATAAACAATAGTTAAAGTCATTTTAGTGTAGCGAAATAACATAACTTTAAATATAGAAACTAAGGCATGCAAACACACGCTATTTATTGCATAAGAGAGAAGGGTTTACTAATAATAATAACATAGTATGAAGTCAATAGGAAATTTTTAGAGTTTGCTGAATTGTATGAATTTGCACAAATACATAGAAATATTACATTCTCCATAAGGTTCGCAAGCATAAAAAGGTTCATATCATGTGGGATCCTACTTACATGGGTTCGTATACTTATCGAGGTTCTTCATACAAGGGTTTATAAACGTCTCAGGGTTCGTAAACTTATATATAGGGGTCATATGTACAAGTACTTTGTAGCAAATTTGGGCTAACTTGATTTTATTTAAGTAAAATAGTGTATTATAACTCTTTGGGTTTAGAGTTTAAATCAAGTAAGATTCTAGGTATATAGACATAAGCTCGTATATATATAAGAATGATATAGCATAGGAAATTAACATAATCAATCAAGTATTGCTTTACAGGTTCGCAAAATAGAAATTATAAGCTATGGAAATTAAATCTTATAACAATGGTGTAGTCTTCAAATATAATATCACTAATCCCAATAGATTCTTAAATTGCCTTTTTGTTTAGGGTTTACTGACTCATTTCAAGAGTTTATGTTTCAATTGGATCTCTTGCCTTGCCTTAACTTACCTTGCAAACTCAATGAATATATAGGAGACAATAACCACATTGTACAACAAAATGTAAGTTGATCTAAACATGGCGTAATCACTAAACTGCGAATAGGGTTCACCATACTTGTGCGAAGCCCATTTCGCAAACGCTTACAACTTTGTAATGGCATAGAATTTTAAAATCACAAACTTAATTTCTTGTTGATCATGTTAGATAAGCGGGTCTCTTTATAATACCTTAGAATGACTCAAAGAGTCCTTAATATGTCCCATAAGTGTAGCACAAGGCTAAACACTCTCCAACACACCAATATGTCCCATTGAATGGAACATATCTCGACATTCCCTTATCTCTTCAGCCTATCCCAGGTCTTCAATGCCTAAAACATGAAGCATAAAGGTGAGTACTCACAATCCTATGGCATGCCATTATATCCAAAGATTTAGAAGGTTTATCTTATCAAAAACATAATAAAACATAGAGCTTGTCGCACCCTAAATCTGGATGATCTGAATTGGAGTTGCGTAAGTGTGAATTTATCTTTTCTGGCACACTCTAGTAGTTATTTCGGCCAATTGTAAACTTCTGGTGAATTAATTTTAGCGAATTATGTATCTGCCCATGGAAGTATATCAGGATTAATCTTTGATGTATTCTTCAGTAAAATAAAGAATTTGATAAAAGAAAAGTGGGTCTTGTGTAGGTTACCACCAAAGGTATATTTCTCCTAGTTTGTGCACGTATTATGAAAAGCAAGTCTTGGTAACTAGAAATGGTTATAAACCAACTAAATTGATAGGTCAAATGGCATGTGGAAAAGACTTTCATTTATGTTTCTTCTAGATTTTGTAGGCCACTAGAAAGGGCATATTCTGAAATTTCAGGACACTTGTGAAATTCCACTAAATGGACATGAATTATATATATGTTCAGGATGGGTTCGTGAGAAAGTTTCTTCTTCTGGAGGATGACTCTTTAATTCTTTATTTTCTTGAATATTTAATGTTATTTACTGGTTATTGTTCTTATGTAATCTGGAAGCTAAGGATTATTGGGATAAACAAAGAGTGTTCCATCTCCAAGTAAGTCTGGTAAACCAACATGTTAAGAATAATGATGTTACGAAGTATATAAATAGTAAGATATGAATAAGAAGCCCTACATGGGGATTTACTATAGATGAAATGTTAGCAATCTATTTGTAAATGGTTTTAATGGTGAATTCATGTTCTTAAGCAGTTGTTGTTACTGGTTCAAACTGAATGTCTGAGTTTGGAGCTGGTAGTTGAAGTAGGTGAATATCAGGTGAGTCCCTAATATTGACTCTTCCAAGTCTTTTAGATAAGTTTTTTGTGATCGATGTTCCAGAAATGATAAATGAGTACATGAATGATTGTTCGAAAATAAGTATGTATTCCTGATATAGGTTCTTGTGAGTCTAGAATATGATAAATTACGTGTATGAATGTATGTGATTCTGTTAAGAAACTAAGTATGTGTGTGCCTGGAATGAATACAGTGTGATGAAATTGTGTAAATGTGTATGAAGCACGTATTAAAAGTATGATTTGGTTAAGAAAATGAACTAGCCTATTTGAATGTGTGTTTGCATTGGATATGTGATGTGAGATTGAACATGTTTCGGAATGGGGTGTGTCTGAGTGTAGAGAGGTTGTTATGTGAGTCTGGTCATTACGATGGTATTTAATGAAGTTGTCGGGATAGTAAATGCGAATTCTGATATGAAAATTTTAAAGAAAAGTTCACGACCATGGCATTTTCTAGAAAGAACAGATGAGCCACATTTATCGACTAGGGTTCCTTAAATGTCTCAAGGGTATGATGGACAAACCTCACGTGATCTGAGTTTAGAAAAATCCATATAGCAAACATGACAATTCATGGGGTGCCTGTGTGGCATTCTATTCGCATTTTATGATGATTTTGATTTGGCCTTAATGGCATTTTGATCTTGCCTTGGTGGCATTCTACTAGCCTTTGTGGCTTGTCCTTTATGACTCTTTTGTGTCATATTCTGTCTGGCTCTAGTGGCATACTCTAGTAAGTCTATGTTAAGGATATTATATGTCTGAAGCTTTAGTGTGGAAAGTTTTGTGATAAAATTGAATAAGTCTTAAAGGAAGTTTCCTGAAAAGAAGTATGATTCATTATGTTCAAAGAGGGTATCCACCGTGGTTATCTGTCAGTATAGTATATGGGTGTATTCGATATAAGAGTCTGTAAATTTGGATTATTGTGCTATTAAGGTGGAATTCTGAGTTAACTTGTTTCATTGTATCTACTTAGTATTATGTTTTGTTCTAAGCTCTGATGAAATTTGAGTTGTTTGTTATATTAGAAGTCTTTTGCCCTAAAATAAAGATGTACATAATTCTTCTAAACAATTTGGGGGGTTCCCCATAAGTATGAGTATGCATTGGGTTGAATTAAGGAATGTTCTAAATTATGATTTGATTTAGCAAGATCATTATGAGTATTTGCCAAATTTATAAGCAGTAAGTGGTATCCACCAATATGGGTGCTTGCAATTAATTGTTATAGAATTATCATTGAAAGTGGTCTGAATAGAAAAGAAAAAGGTAGTATAATCTATGAAGAACTGGAGTTAGCCATGTAGTTTGATGAATGATGATATGGTAAAAATGATAAGTGACATATAAGTATGAAATTATATAACTGCCAGCATGAAGGTATCTGCCAATGATAGATATAGGAAATCTAAATATTCAAAATGAAGAATTTGTGAAGTAAGGTTAATAGGTAAGGGATGTTTAAAAACTCACTAAGCTCATATGAACTTACCAGTGTTATGTTTATGTTTCAGGTATTACTGATTAAGTGAGAGATCTAAGAGAGAAAATGCTAGGAATGTGCCAAAGATGCAATGAAGATGCTATGCATACAATGGACATTTTGGAAAACACAAGCGTTTAGTAAGACTACGCCCGAAGAGTTTTTTTTTGTAACCTATATGGTGTAATAAAATTTTAACAAGTCCAATGCAAAATATATTAATTTGAAATATTTTCTTTGGTTATTTAATATGGAGTCTTTAAATAAATTAATAAGAAAAAAATGTTTCAATGAAGAGTTTTTGTCAACTATTTAAGTATTTTGCGTAGTAACACTCGAGATCTAAACTCAGTGAAGCGGGTCGAGTTAAGGGTATTTCAAGTTGGTATTAGAGCTTGATTTAGCCGGTTCTCTAGTAGTTATGGTGGGAAGGAGCCTACATGCATAGTACATTGAACTTGGCTTAGTCTCTCAGGTATGTTAAACTTTTGTTTGTATGAAGCATGTTTTGTTATATTTAAAACATTATGACAAGAAAGATAATGAAGGAACAAAATGATGGTTTAATTAATGAATTAGAGAAGGTATTACAATAATGATAGAAAGAGAACTGCAAGGTAAAATAATAGAAATTTCTAATATATCCTTTCGTGGGCTGGTCTATGGGCTTAGTAGGGATGCTTTCTACTAGAGGATGATCTTTAGAATTTTGTTCTACATTTGCTGATTCCTCTTCATTATCTTTAGCTTTGGAAGTGGTTGGAATGAAAAAGTCAGCTAACTATTTCCACTCTCTCTAAAAGGTTTCTCAATCTTTACCCTCAGGGTGGTAAACATTAAAGTTCAACGACTTAGTAGAGATGTCACTAAGACAATTAAAGTCAATTCAACTAAGATCCAAAGGACCTGTAGCCATTTAGGCGTGCATAATTAGATTGTATCTCCATTTTGGCAAAGCTTCATTAAGGTTCTTTGTGGTGTCCTCCTTGATTTTTCTAAAAGTTTTTTTGGCTAGAGTGGCGTAGATCTTCTAACTCTTCTTTGTGATGTTCCTCCTAAGCTTTGAGCTTCTCCTCTAAAGAAGATTCTTTACCCTTTAGCTAATTGATCTCCTCTTTTAATGGCTCACACTCAGTATATACTTCTTTATTCTTGCCCTTCAAAGCCATAACATTGGCATCAAGTCTTCCAATCAAGTTGTTGATTCTTGATGAACTTGTCATAATTTAGCCATAGAGATCTCATTAATTTTGGCAGCCTCTTCAAAGTTCTCAAATTTAACATTGTACCTATCATTGGTGTCTTAGAGGGCCCAACTCTATAGTCCATGCTCTAGAGGTAAGGCTTGTGAAGCCTTTTTCATAAGGGATAAAGGAGATGAATCTGGATTGGAAGAAATATAAGACATAAAAGCCTACTTCAACTGTTGAAGCACTAAATTTTGTTGCTGCTGGAAAGTGGAACATAGTAAGGCAAAAGGTAGAACAAACTTCAATATGTCATGCGAAGGGAAATATCCTTCTGTTTCAATGAAAGGAACCTCATGTGGTGGAATTCTGGGAGGAACAACTAATTGAATTAGAGATATGGCTTTTGTGGGACTTTTAGTTAGTGGTGTATCAGAAACATGAATTGGGGAGTTTGTAGGGTGGACACATTCTATTGGTGGTGCTGGAATATCAGGTAAAGTGTGAACTTGAGAAGTGTGAATAGCTACTATAAAAAGATCCTTATTTGGTTTACGCCGTATCAAGGGAGGACATTTACTACTTTCGATCTCTAGAGTGTTGTCCTCTAATTTGGGTCCCTTCTTAGATTTCTTTGTTGTTGTTTTTCTTGATGGAGTAGTAGTAGTCTTCTACATTGTTTGAGCTTTCTTAAGAACGACTATAATTTTGTCCATGTTTTGAGCTGAGACACACGCAGTGTGCGATTGTGAAGAGGACCTTGCACCAGCAACATAAGAGTTAGCCTAGTTTTAAGAGGAAGTAGAAGTTGTTATAGGATTACATATGATGTTCCAGTTGCAAGGGCGAGGACCGCAAATGCTGTAAAAATAGAAGGAAGGTTATCTTTTGTGCCCCACTAATATATGTGCAAATTCACCATCTTAGTTTTAAGGTCAAGCCTCAGAAGCAAGTTGTGGAATTATTTGGTCAGCAACCATTTGGGCTTAGGTCTTGTAAACACTATTGAAATACATTCCTAACTGAAATAAGTTCCACCCAATAAAGTATACGACCCCTTCTTAATTGTTTATATAGTTTCTCAGCAATTTGAGAGTCTACTTGTCACATGCCATATTTTTTATTAATATGTGCGCAAGAATGAGAACAAGGGAATGTGTAGTCTAGTGTTTAGAGACTTCTTAGCTATCCTAGAGATCCAAGGTTTAAGTCCTAATGTTTACACTATCTTATTTAAATTTTTTTACAATTTTTCCATGTGACATAAGTGCTTGTCGTCCACCCCCTTGTTGCCTCATATAAGTTGATTCATTTCCTCCATTAAGAGTCAAACTTACCTTAAGTTAAGGGGTGCATGATCCCCTTTTCACTCTATGTCTCCCTCCCTTGCCAAAACCTTCCATCTTGCCTATTTGATATTATTCATTGGACCTAGTCACTTTTGACCAAGCTACACACACCTATTGCCATCTCTATCTCTCTTATTTCTCCCATATTTTTATTTTTTTTTCATTTTCTTTCATCTTCATTTTCTCTCCATTTGAGAAACAACCATCACGTACAATTCCTCCACCATGGGCTATAGTTTCACCACCTCGAAACCAACTCCCGATATTCTCTTCTCTTTCTCTTTTCTTTCGGTCATCATCCTCACTACCATTGTTAACACAGTGAACCGCCATGAACCACCAGCAAAAACCCTTCCCTCTATTATTTTTCCTTATAGTCGAATGGTGTTAAGACACATCATATATTCTTTGAAGGACCAACCAATGCCAATCCAAGAAAGCCTTAGCGAGTTAGCAATTGCATAAAATCTAAATGGTGATTTAAGGATTCATCTACCGAGTTTAGATCCAAGTGAAACCTCTTCTAATAGGATTGTGGCAATCGGATCTATGATTTAAGGTGTGGGATCTAAATCTTTAATTTGAGTATAATCTACCATTATTTTATTTTTAAATAAAAAGATATTAAATAATTATTTGAGAGTACACTAAGTACTTAAAGCGGAGTTGAAAAACTCACCAAAAGGGAAATTCTAAGTAAGTGTTCCTAAAATTATTAGTTCATAAAATCTGTGATTCGTGATGTGTTGATGTATGTGATGATGACATGTGTGCAAATCTCATCTCTATGTTATGTGATACATGGCTTAATTGAAATGTGATGATTTAAATGTGTTATATATTCATGTGTGTGATGAGATCCATGATATAATATGAAAATATATTAAAACATGTTAGGTGAATAAAAAGTGAATAATATGTGATATGTGATATGTGATATGTGATATGTTATATGTGAGCTTGTTTACATGCAAATGTGTAAAATTGAGAAATATGCATTTAGTACGACTATGACCATGACTACATGAGAAAAGTGATTAAATGTGTTAAATTTGAAAATGGCCATATCACATACATGGGATGGGTCTTGTAAAAGGTGGAGGTTATGTGGCATTTTATCTGCAATTATGTACCCGTTATCTGTAATTATGTGGTGGCATGTCCACTAATGGTGTGTTATTGGATGAACATATTTTGGGGAACTCGATATTGGTATATAGCGGAGATGGGTATGAAAATTCTTCAAAATGTGCATTGTTACATATGCATGTCTTGATATACTCATGCATGTGTGTTGGTGATGATAAGAGATTTCTGTTAAAATGATATATATGTTGAAATGGATGTGTTTAATTGTTGTGTTGAAATGCATGTTATAATTATTTTGTAATGATTTCACACTGAGCCTTTTAAAGCTCACCCATATTACTTGTGTGTTTCAGATAATCCTCGTGGTTAGGATTTGGATTTGGTCATCGAAGAGGCTCTCAAAATAATGGTTTTTCTTGGTTGTGGATTTTAAAGATAATTTGGGACTTTTATGGACTTTATGATTATATTTTAGATTTTATCGTGTAGTAAATTACTAAACTGTGGCATGGAGTTTTTTGTTTTAAAAACTCTGGACATTGGACTTTTTACAAGAATTTTGATATGGATTAAACGTTTTGGTGATTTCTTAATTAAATTTGTTTTCTGTAAATTCAATTGATCGAACATGAATTTTTTATGATCAAACCAATGTTTTACAATTAATAAGTAAGTTTTCTTTCGACATAATATTTTACAACATCGTATAAAAATAGAATATTAGAACGCATTTTCAAAGACTATCCATTTATTTCAACTTAAAGTTTTCGCCATTTTTATGGCCTATGTAATGCTTGGGTTAGGCCATAACATCTAGGCTTGGTTTGAGGGGTTACATTTAGTGGTATCAGAGCCCGATTCAAAATTCAAATAATGGGTAAAATGTTTTCGAAAAACTTTATGTATCAAAAAAAGGTATTTGGGGAAAACATGCTACATATTGATTTGTTATAAAAGAATGAGACTTCCGAAGCTAATCCGAGGTAAGTGATCTTTAGATGTGAAATTATAGACTGTGAAAACTATAAGCTATGAAAATGATAGAAAACTATAGATTGAGAAAAACTCTAAGGCGTAAAAGTAATAAATTGTGAGACTTGTGTAAATAAATAAAACAAAACTTCAATTGAAAAATATTCAAGTGATAATGATATAACTTATCTCTATTGACAACATACATAAAACTTAAAATGAGTACTCATGCAATTAGGACTAGAGGAATTAGAGCTTGCGGAGAGCCAGGTCAAGGAACCTAAGTTGACTAATCCACATCTCAGGTGCGAACCTCTGAGCCAGTTATGAAAAATGTCGAATGTGCACCTACTTTTGATGAGAGTCAATAAGAGCCTACGAACGAGGCTATATTGTATGACATGTTACGAGTGTTAGAGCGAGTGGCAGGTGCCTAAACTGGAGCTAATAGTTGTGGCACTGTAGCTGGGAGACTCCGTTTGAGTAGGGATGAGTTGTTTAGGGTCGTTGTTGGGATGACCCCCACTATAGTTAAATAGTGTTAATGGTACCGTTCCATTAGTCCCTTAGGACAAACCGTGCATGTGACATGTCATTAGGGATTTCATGTTTCGGGTGCTGGTCTTGAATGTCCTACTGATGGCTAAAGTCCTGGATTTGTTGCAGATTCTCCACAGCTCATGTGACCATTGATGGAAAGGAAAGGTTATAGTTATTTGTAAAGGCACAATCCGTGTGAGCTTTCCCGAATATTTGATGTAATTCTAGATGGTTCAGCGGGTAAGAAAAGGAATGGAACGGTAAGTGACTTAATGGAAAGGTTCATAACATGTAAGCTTGATGATACTTGAATAGGCTTATATTAAACACATGGTATTAGAAACAGTAAGTAAGCAAATGGAATCAAACATGATTGTATGGTAATGATGATGAATTAAATGTTATGTTTATATATATGGTTGATTTCATATGTACTATTGGAATGATGGAAATGTACAAGTGTACACAATCGCAACAAGTAATAAAGTGACAAGAAAATGTCAAGTTATTGTACCCATAGGGACTGTGAGAAGAATTATTTATGAATGCAATTAAGAACACTTTGGTGAAGAAAAACATTTTGATTTGAATAGGTGATTAAAAACTAAGATTTAACTAAGTAAAATAAATAAAAATAAAATAAAATTTCCAATGCACGATTTTAAAAGATGATTTTAATCAAGATGACATAATTGTGTTAGATTAATTACATTTC
>JABFAF010268894.1:0-12696 GCA_013677275.1 Gossypium schwendimanii | reverse complement strand
ATATAGAAATCATGTAAAATATGGACATAAATGTCCACTAGCATTAACAAAGGTATATTATCCACTTAAAGACTTCCACCATTAATTCTATAGTCATTTGAGTCATTTATATACTAGAACCCATATTTTATTTTTATTTTTTTCCGCGTTACGCGATTTAGTCCCTTTTACCGAATTAACCATTTAACCGGTAAAATTTCTTTACGAAATTTTCACACGATAAATATATCATACTGTAAAACTCATTAAAATAGTAAAATAAATATTTTGACTCGGTTAAGTGGTCCCAAAACCACTATTCTGATCAGACTCAGAAACGGGTTGTTAGACTATCGCTAGTCAGTAGGCTTATAATTAAATGTTGGTAAAGTATGTCAGAATGGGCCAGCTGGTCTGGTGTTAGGTAAAGTGTTAAGTGACAGGAGGTCTGAGGTTTGAATCTCTACGCGATTAAGGGGATTTATTTTTACTGCTTGAGTTGTATGAGTGTTGTAGTTTGACCGAAATTTTGAGTATTTGAGGAGTGTGGGGATGTTGTGGCTAATTTTTTTAGAAGGATAATGGGGGGTTTCTGTAGTTGTGGTATTGATGGAGGAAAATAAGGAATTTGACGTGTAGTAGGAAGTGGATGGTTTGTGGAGGGATAGTAGAGTTTTTAAGAGCGAATCAGGGGAGGTTGGGGATTATCCAAATCTGATTTCATTTCTTTTTGCTATTTCAAAAATCCCAAAAGTTCTTCTTTCTTTTGACGGCTATTCTTCCTTCTCAATGCCGAAATATTGTGATTTTCTTTCCTTTTTGATCTATATTTGCTTTCTTCCCCACCTTACTGCCAAATTTTGGTTTTTCTTGTACAACTCTCCTTTTCGTTCTCTCTATTCATATAGTTCTTTGGCACAACATTGAGTCTTGCACACACGGTAAGTCCAATGTTAGTTCTGGCTTTTGTTTCTCTTAACTTCGATCGACTATTCTTAGTTCTTTGGTGCCGATTTTTTCTATTCAACTTTCTGCTGATTGTTTTTCCTTGTCTATCTGTTCTTCTTATTTTTGTTGTTTGCAATTGAAATTCTCCACTTGCTATCATTTCTCCTCCTTTACTCCTGAGTGCTTTTCATTCCTCTCTTTTGTTCAAATGTTAGCCACTTGTGCGGTAAATGGTAAATTGTTAACATTTTTTTGATTGAGTAATTTTTGGTAAACTAACTATGGGGTTCTAGCGGTAGCATACCGTGTGGATTGAGGCCCTTTTGTACTATTTCTTAGAAAGTCGATTGGAAACCTTGCAGTAAGTGTTCATTACTTTTTAGATGAGTTCGTTGGTTAGGGGATTTGTTGTTTAATCGTAAAAAAGGATTGATTATGATGTTGGATTGGTCAATTGTAGGTATTGAAGTGCTCAAGACATATTAGGTATTGAAAAGACTACAGGTGTGTAACTGTAACATTGTAAACAGAAAATGGCAAAAAGCTGAAAAGTGAGGCTGTCGACGCCTACACGAGTACGTGGTCGTCCGTGTGGTAGGCCATGTGATTGAACACGGGCGTGTGGATGGCGAGGCTGGCCGCGTGCGATACACGGGCCGGACCAAATAGGGTCGTGTGGGTTTTTTGGGCAGGGCCATGTGGGTCACACGGGGTGAACATCATGGGCTTGTAGGCCCATTTTCACTATTTTATTGTTAAAGTTGCACAGGTCACCCGAGTCGACTGTGGACCTACTGTAGGGTCGGTAACCTTACCTAGACCCCTAGATGACTAAAATGACCGTATGACTGATATGATTAAGCATGATGATGTCCCACTGATTTGATATTGTATGCCCGATTTACATACATGATATTATGTATAGCATGTCATATTTGTATATTGCATTGCATTAGGTTGGGGATTATAATGTTTGGAGGAAGTGTACTGAAAGGCCTCGAGCCTAATTTACTGGCAGCTCAGCTACAAATTACTGTCTAGTGCCACATCCGGTACTTTTTAGAGTGTAGGGATGGGTGGGTTGATTATATCCCTACATGGAGTGTAGGATTGGACGGAGTTGGAGTGTAGAGGCTAGTTGGGTAGGAATTGATACTGCATAACTGTTACTGTACTGAATATTGATACTGTAATGAGCTAAGGCCCTAACTGAAATTGAAACTGTTACTAAAATGGGCTTAGGCCTAGACTATGATTGCATTCTGACTGCATGTTTAAATGGGGATTACACATTGAGTTTTCGTAAACTCACCTTTCTGTTTTATCTGTACAGGTGATCCCTAGACTTAGGTGGATCAGAGTGGCAGAGGACTCAGTGGTGGCCACCCGACCCCTTTTTACTATTTCGTATTTATTTAGGTTTTTAAACTTTTATTTGGGGTATTTTACTGTAATAAAGGACTCTATGGATTTTCACTTAAATTTTGGATTTTGTATTTAAAAGAAAAACTTTTGCAATGTATAATCTCTTGAAATGTAACGTAACTAAAAATCACGATTTTAGAATTAATAAAAGATAAACTCTAAATGGAAAATCAATTAAGTGAAGTTACGGTTTATCCAACACAAGCTATGATTTTCAAACACACTACCATGTGACATCACCAGATACGGCCATAACGTCCAGGCCGATTTGGGTTGTTACACTAGTGTAGTCCCTTCAACAGAGTTCGTTCCTTCAAGCAACAAGCCTGAGAAGGAAGAGATAACAAAGTAAGTTCATATGAACTTAGTGAGTTCCAAAACATAATGAGTACATAGAAGTCTTACTCTTAACACTCAATTCATTAACAAAATTTTCAGAAGTAGTTACACAGGTTGAACATAATATGCCTATGGTGTACATAGAACACAAACAAACTTAATACACCAATACTTAACACTTGGGCGGTTATTGTACGCCAACTAAACATGACATAAACAACCCATCTTTAGGCCAGCCACATACCCATAATTCAGAGTCAGAAGCATATCATACAATCTATTTCATATACATACTCCCTCTTAACTCCTCATATTGTTTTATTTATATTAGTATGTTTTCTTATGATCTGTCAGTCAAATTTGTGATATAGCTGCCCTATCGGAGGCATCATAATCATATCTCCTCTTCTCCATCACCACATATCAAATGTCACATATCACAAACTAATAGTACTGTCTTAAGCATAAAAAATGGTGTTTACTTTAACACATATAGACTAAACTTAGACTGATAACACTGAACAACCATTACTCACACATATATCATTCATACATTACAGAGAGAGATTAGTTTCCTTACACAATTTATATAATATATTTTACGACTTATGGAAGTATAAGAGAACTCACCAGAAACTTTAATACAGATCTACACAGCTGGTACTTTGCCCTTGTCACTGGGACCCTCAGTAACTTTTTGAGCTAAAAGAAAGATAAGTGTTCATATCAGATCATAAATATATTAAAACTTATCATGCATGTAAGAACCAGTAACACCTAATCCAGAATCAGGAAGTTTCCTTCCTCTCGAACAATTCTAATGTCTATGCATGCAATAAGATAAACACGTAAATTATTTCTATAATAACCTAAAGGTTATTAGACATTACTAGTAAGTTGGTATAACCTTGGGTGTTATCTTGGTACTACAAACCTTTTCTTCAATGAAGTTATTCTAACTTAGGTTTTTCATAGACTTACAGAGGAATTCAAGAAAAGAGCAGATGTAAATGTGACTTAGGATTGGCACCAATACTCTTATATACTAAGCAATAGAGACAAGGTTTAGTGGAGAATTCAAATAATCCCACTAACACCCTTGATTCTCATGATTAAACGCACTTAACAAGTTTTAAGTTTAATAGTCTATAGTAAATTAGTTTAATTCTAACTAAGTCTTAACTAAATCCCAACATAAGTCAAACACTAAATAAAATAAGTTATAACAGCTGCGAACTTAATGAGTTTGCCTAAAACATCTAGGACGGGCGAATGCTTAAGAGAAGAGTCTGCTATACCCAAGTGTTCCCCAAATGGCGAATCAAGTCAAAAACTCTACTCAGGTAGAAAAAATACTTACTCAATTCTACCATTAAATTTACCAACTATATGCCAGACAATAACATAGTACTAAGACTCTACCGGGTGTGATGTTATAGATTGTATCGACTAAGCTCGCAAATCACACCCCTTTAGTGGATGGCCGTCTTGGTCGAAATGCTCACTCATACTCTTGCGATGCTGAAGGCACATCATCCTCTTTATCTCCATCATCATTATCATTATTATTGTCTTCCTCCTCAGTCAAACCCGATGGTGGTAATCACATAAACATATCTAGCACTCAATTAGGCATCTTCCACCCGTTCTATTATGCTATCTTAATTAGCATGTCTCCTATGTCCTACATTACACATATATCTTAATTTATCATTATTGATAAATTTGTTAAACCTGTGAGCTATAGCGTTTGAACTTTACTCTTTTTCTTGCTTGGCCTTTGGGTTTCTTTCCTGTGCATTGACCATTCCTCCCATTCTTGGATTAGTTTCAATGAAGCTCAATGAATTGGCCATATATGGTACCCTTGATCCCACAACTTGTTGGATGTTTAAATGGCTCAATCAAAGATATGGGCACATCTATGCACTTACACAATGCTGTAATCAAGTGTGGGAAGTACATACTTTATTTTCGATGTTGTATGCACTTCAACATTTTTTCATATATCCAGTGGCCGACACAAATTTCTTTTTTCTGCAAAATAAAGTAAAGCATAACTGCTCGAAATGCAGTGACGTTAGAAGCGTTTTGTGTGGTAAATAAGAGGGTGCAAATAAATTGCATCCACATCTTCACTATTAAAAACATTATAGCCTAATTAAAGTTGAGCGACACATCATTATTAGCTTGGCGTGTCCACTCACTACGACCCTGTGTCAAGAAATTGATTATCCCATCGATGTCAATGTATTTGAATGTTAACAAATCTAAGCCCTCAGGATAATCATTTACATAGATTGGGGTGTCATATAATTGACATATTTATCGAGGCATTACCAACACCTCTTTGACTCTAACCATAACATGGGTTAGAATGTCACCCATTTGCTTACGGTTCTGCCTATCTTCTAAGGAGGCGCAAAATTCATAAGTGATTGTGTCGACCACCGATTCGATCGGATCGCACTGAAATTATTCTGATGGTGGTAATCTACCAACTCTAAGATTTCACCGTAGGCAGACATTGTTGGGTCAAATCCACATTCTTGAATGAAAGAATGGCTAATCATTTAGAAGTAGAAGCTCTTGACTGTAGAGTTCTAAAAGTGATGGGTTTCAAAATTAATCGATGCCTTAGTGGTTGTATCTTTGCTTTCTAGGTTTCATTCTCAAAATTTAACACTAAAAATCAACAACCCAATGTTTAAAAATACAAAGAACAAAGTTAGAATGTTAATCCTCCGGTGTTGCACATGATTCATTCCTAAGTCTGATATGATGCAAAAATCTTAAAAAAATAATAACAAGGAGAACGAACAAATAACAAAAGAAAAGTGAAATAAAGAGTTTACTTGAGCAAGTAAAGATTGGAATTTCAAAAACTTGACGCTTGAACCACATGAATGAGGTGCAGCAGCTGGAGATCTCTCTATGCTAATTTGGGTGTTTTGGAACTGTGATTTTAGGTTAGAAAATAGTGGGTATAAATAGGAATTCGATGGGCTTTTACTTTGAAATAGGTCTAAGAGTCTAGAAATGAAGGGCGTGGCGTAACATAGAGGTTGTGTGGCACAACACGACGCCTTAGTTTTCCAAAATTTTACTTCAAAAAGGTCATGTCATGTCACAAGGTGTTTGTGGCACAACACGACCTTGCCTGTAATTCTTCAACGTGTGTCGGAGTCCTTCAGTTGTCCGTACTTGACCCCAAATTACTTCTAACTCCTCTGTTCCTCCTGGAAACATATTTTCTTCTAATTCTAACATAAAATTAAAAATCTAAATCCTAAAATCTAACTAACAGTAAAACAATGAAAAATAAAATATAAAATCAAACAAGATTTTAAATGAGAAGTATTTTTTTAAAGTCGAGACAATTCGTATCGCCCCCAAAGAAGAACTTCCAACTAGTCCTTGACACTGTGATCTGTCATTTGTTCCACTATTGATAAATTTGAAGCAAAACCTTCAGTTGACTCCAATGACATCCCTTTACCTTTAACCAAAGTGACATCCAGACCATGAGCCACTTGGTGCCAAATCTAAGCCAACCCTTAATTATCTTCTGGGGTATTATTGGCTCGAGCTTCCTCCTCTGCATGTCACGAGAAGCTTTGGTTACTCGAGCTTTGCCTTATTCTTCAAATGAGAACATAATGAACTCATCGATTTCTTCTATTAACACCATCTCAGTTATAGAAAGAACGTGTATTAGCTCATTTACACTTGAATTCAAAATCGATTGTAGCTCATCTACCTCTAATTCTACTACTAAATATCTAAGTTAATTGGATTAGAAGCGTCTATGGTGATATTCAATTCATTCTCGTCTCCAGTTCCAAACTCTTGTTGACTTTCAAAATTTAATTTTAAATGGTTGCCGGTAATACATTGGTCCAGTGGATCGAAATTGGAGACATCATGTACGACCTCTTCCAATGGAGTACTTGCTTGTGATCTTTTTTGAAAAAATTCCTCTAATTGATGTAACTGTTGTTGGATTCTATTTGATTTAGCTTGGAATTCTCACTCGCGGCTTTTGTTTGGATGTATAGTCATACGAATAACAAGGAGTTTCTGTTAGATATTCGAATGCTCCCAAATGCCGCTCATGTATCTACCTAGGTACATTATCCTTGACTACATCCAACTCCTCATCCAATAAAGTCATTGCTTCGTTTCTTTGTTTGAGCAGTTCTATCATAAGCGATCTTTGGTTTTGAATAATCTCTCATTGTTCGTATACTCCCTTGTGTACTTCATCTTCATTCCGTTGGCTCGTCGAATATCCATCGCTCTTGGATCTATACATGTTTGGCTTAAGTTAAAATTCATTCGAACACTTACGATGCTTGTCTTCGTAATCGTAGCTCCAGTAGTTTGTCAAATCTCTATACTACCAACTTGATTAGGATTTTTCATATACAGGCCTATAAAAATCATTATGGTAAATAAAAATATTAAAAATAAAAATGTTTAATTAACTAAAAAATTCAAAATAAAAATATTTAATTATGTACAAAAATTAGAACACTATCTAGCTTATTCGTCTTTCGATTAATATTATTTTACAGTAACGAATCTAATAAAAATTTCACCATCACAATCCCCAGCAATGGTGCCAACAACTTGACTGTCTCAAAACGTGCGAACGTTTAGAGTAAAAATCACACAAATAAAAATATAAATAATTAAGTGTGGTATCTACAAGCGTGCAGGTCAAATTGTAATATAAACGTGTTACAACGGAATACTGGTAAGTGTTCTAAGGATCGTACCCAAGGAATTGCAGATTGGAGAATTTTATTATTAAATTAATTATAGAAAATAATTAGTAATCTAATAGAGTCACGAATTAGCAGTTTTAATAAAAATTAAAATATTAATTAAACTAATTAAATTATCTATCTTAAATTAACCTACTTGAATTTCCTATTCCTAATGTCACTGGTGCAAGCCTCTAGCCTATGATTGATTAAATCCCTAATTGTCTAATTAAATAACGAATTATCCTTGATTGAGTTATTTACAGCCCTTAGCTAAGAATACCCTTCCAATCTCATCTTCACTAAGGATTAACACCTAAGTCAACCTTGTAGTCTTTTCCTAGGCATATAAATACCCTCCCGGTTTCACTGCTTGGCACAAGTTATACACGACAAGATACCCTTTTGGTCTCACTTGTCTAGATATACTATTAGGGGTGTCACTTTATAATAAATAACCAATTTCAGATAAATAATCACTTAATAGATACATCAGTTTAATAACCAAATCATGCAATATATAAATAAAATACAATAATCTATCCTAATATTCATACAAACATTGATTGGCCAAATTAACAAAATATAAATAAAAGAAGAGAAGAGAAGAGATAAAAGAATGCTCATGAATAAATATATTGAAGGGCGAGTACTGAACAATCTCCGCTCACAAACATCTTCACATCGGAATAGAATCTTCCTGCTATAGAAGAATAAAAGAAAACTAAAACTAAAAAACTGAAGTAAGAAAATTGTCATAGAAATCTATGTGTTTGATGCCCTAATTTGTGTACATAAGTCTCTTATTTATAGGCTTGATAAGTGTTAAAGGTAACATGTTTTAATCTTATTCTTAATGCATTTTTAGGTGATTATTTGATGTAAATGGTGAATTTTATGTTCCTAATCTGTCAAATTCATTTTTTTATACTTAGGAGAGCATTTGGGAGCAAAAAATGGTCAAAAATTAGAGCAATTTACAGGAGCCACATGAGTTAGACCATTCCACATGGCTATGTGAGCAACACGAGCTGCCACACGGCCATGTGGTAGGCCGACATGTCTGTTAAGATGTGGACTACCGCACTTGGACAGAAAAACCCTATGAAGTTTCATTGTTCCCTAGGATTGGCTTTGGGCTTGTCCTGCGTAGCTTAGGTGGAAGGCGAAGAAGGCCTTCTTCTGGGGGGCTCGAGCCATCACTGAGATACCACTCTGGAAGAGCTAGAATTCTAACCTTGTGTCAGGACCTACAGGCCAAGGGTTAGTCTCAAGTAGACAGTTTCTATGGGGCGTAGGCCTCTCAAAAGGTAATGGAGGCGTGCAAAGGTTTCTTCGGGCCGGACAGAGATTGGTCTTCGAGTGCAAAGGCAGAAGGGAGCTTGACTGCAAGGCCCACCTATCGAGCAAGAACAAAAGTCAGCCTTAGTGATTCGACAGTGCCGAGTGGAAAGGTCGTCGCTCAATGGATAAAAGTTACTCTAGGGATAATAGGATGATCTTCCCTAAGAGCTCATAGTGACGGGAAGGTTTGGCCCCTCGATGTCGGCTATTCATCACTTAGGGCTGTAGTATGTTCTAAGGGTTGGGCTGTTGACCTATTAAAACGATACATGAGCTGGGTTCAAAACGTCATGAGACAGTTTGATCCATATTTGGTGTGGACGTTAGAGCATTGAGAGGACCTTTCCTTAGTACGAGAGGACCAGGAAGGATACACCTTTGGTGTACCAGTATCGTGCCCACGGTAAATGCTGGGTAGCCAAGTACGGAGCGGATAACTGTTGAAAGCATCTAAGTAGTAAGCCCACCCCAAGATTAGTGCTCTCCTATTCTGACTTCCCTAGAGCCTCCGATAGCACAGCCGAGACGGAAAGGGGTTCTTCGTCCCTGTGAGGATTGAGTGATAGAAGTTTTAAGAATTCAAGAGAAGGTCACAATGAGACGAGCTGTTTATCATTACGATATGTGTCAAGTGGAAGTGTAGTGATGTATATAGCTTAGGCATCCTAACATACCGATAGACTTGAACCTTGTTCCTACTCATTGTTCAACTCATTGACAACACGAATAATCCATTGTTCAAACAACATGAAAAAACCAAAAGCTCTACCCTCCCTCTCTATCTATCCATGGGATGGAAGGGCGGAGGCCTTTGGTGTCCCTTCTAGTCAAGAAATGGGGCCTCATAATCACTAGCCAATATGCTTTTCTTTTCTCGCACACCTTTCTCCATTCATGGTTCGATATTCTGGTGTCCTAGGCATAGAGGGCAACACCAATCCATCCCGAACATGGTGGTTAAACTCTACTGTGGTGACAGTACTGTAGGAGAGGTCCTGCGGCAAAATAGCTCGATGCTAGGATGATAAAAAACTTAACACCTCTCGTTCTTATTACTTTTTCATATTGAAAAAGTAATAAGAATGAAAAATGAAAAGGTGGTCTTACTCAAAACCCCAATTATGAAATCCCCTCTCTTCCACTTCATAGCTCAGAATGCACAGTTCTTATATAGAGAAAGACACTTTCACATCTTCTTAACATGAAATGGCTGGGGAGAGGAAATGTTCTGTTTTGTTAAGGTACTCCTTGGATCAAATCCTTCCTCGCCCCCAACTAGCCCAAAAGGGAAGGACTTTTCCTTCTGAAGGCAGGAAAATCATGATCAGGATAGCAGACCCAAAGCTATGGAACTTGGGCGTGGGTCTTTTGCCGAAATGGAGTGGTCTTTTATTTATTATTTACCGTATATTTACTTTTCTATTTTATATTTACATATAATATTACTAGCAAAAAATAAAATAAGCATATTTTTTTTGTTTTACGCCCCGTAACTCTTCCTTAGCCAAGCTTGGATACAATAGTAGAGCAAGTACAAGTATTAGTAGCTTAGAAAAAATATGCTCCTCGTCATTAAATTAATGTGTTTGCTCGCGGTAATTATGGCCTCTCGAGAGAATTGATGATTGCATCTTTGAGAAATTTGCTAGTACTAGTAAATCTGAGAATTCTTAATTGGCTGGTTGTAAATAGCATCAGGACTATAGAACAAAGGATTATACCGGACACCTACACCGAGGTATTGATGATGATTCTAAAATATTGCAAATAGAATGTGATATGATGAGATAAAATGCAATAGAAACAAAGACACAGGGAACGGGTTAAAGGTAATATGTTTTAATCTTATTCTTAATGTGTTTTTGGGTGATTATTCAATGTAAATGGTGAATTTTATGCTCCTAATCCTTAAAATTCATGTTTTTATACTTAGGAGAGCATTTGGGAGTGAAAAACGGGATAAAATTAAAAATTGGAGCAAGTTACAGGAGCTACATGGGTTGGACCATTCCACACGGCTATGTGAATAACACAGGCTACCACACGGCCATGTGGCAGGCCGTGTCAATTTCACGAATTTCACTCCAAACATTGGAAAAAAGTGATTTTTAGGGGTTTTCTGGCATTCTGGGACCTATATATGACAAAAATAAGAAGATAGGAGTGAGCCATCGTAGGATATTCAAGAAAACAACTCGTAAAACACCATTGAAGTCGATTTTGAAGCAGATTTCTGTCAAGATTGAAGACTCCCAGTTGATTTCTCAAGGGATTATAATGAGTTTCTTTATTTATTTTGGTTATAATGTATTTGGGATGTTTTTATTTGCAAACATGAACTAATTTTCTAAATACCTATAGAGATGAAACATATGATGAATTCTGTCATTTTAGTTTTATTTTACGCAATAAAGACTTAGATCTTGTTCTCAATTATGTGTGCTTAATTCTTGGTTTGATATTTCTAGATTATTGATCCATGTTTAATGTGCTTAAATCAAAGGAGGAATAGACCCTATTTAAGAGTAGATCTTGCGTAATTGAGTGGAGTTGCATGCAATTCTAGAAGTAGGATGACATAAATCTACCGAATTAGAGTCAAATATAATAGGAGAATCCATAAATCGAGTTAATGCGATAAAATGGGTTTTAATTAGAAAGAAATTTCAATTAATCAACCTAGAGTCAGTTGCTCTTACTCTTGAAAGTGATATTAGCATAATTTAGGGATTTCTATTGATCAATATACTAAGTGAAGAAAATGTGTAATTTAGATCGATAATGACAGATGAAATCTAGGTGAATTATTTCCTAAGTATTATTTTGCTTCTTGGATGTTAATCTGTTATTTTCTTATTTTGTTCTTTATCGTGCTCATTAGTTAATTAATTTAGTTAATTTTAGTTTTCAATCAATCACTCAAATTTATTGATTAAATAAAAAAAGGTAATTGCTAGTACTTTTAGTCTTCGTGGGAATGATATATGTGCTCACCGTAGCTATACTATCAATTGATAGATGCACTTGCCTTAGTCAGATTTTTAGTTAATTTCGTGGACATCAAAACTAAAATATATGCACTTTATGCCTAATACGCCCCCGATAATAAATGCTCGATACCACCAAGTTCATCTTAGCAAACCAAGGGCCTTCCAAAACAAAAGTGCCCTTTCAGCTTTCTACAATGAACTTTGAGGAGAAGCTCAACAATGCTAGGAGAACTCTTTGGACACCCATTTTTAGTTCTCATCAATCGATATAGAAACGGAAAGGAAATGAAAGCCAAGAAGAAAACTTGAAGAAAACTCTGTAATGCCATAAAATTGATATCGCCAAGTTTAGGCAAATTACTTGTTCTTCTTAATTCGATTTATTAAGTGAACTTTTCCCACATTAATTACTCACCGTCCCAACCATGTGATTTCTTAATTCAACTTAATCGCCAAGTTGGATGCATTAATCCAGAAAAACAAGAGATTTCTAAGGAAATTTTGGTTGTTTTTTTTTTTTGTTTTAAATAGACTTCTAACGAATTTTAAATTTACAAGTAGTCAATATTTTTGATAAAACAATATCATGATTATCCATTTAATTACTGTTTTAAAGTTCGTAGCATAATTGAATTTGGTGTAATCATTATAATTAGTGGATCTGAATAAGGGTATAATTAGGATTCCAATTGCACTTTCAATTCTCAAGACGATGATAAGAATTGAAGTAATTACTCAGTTAATTACACCTAAATCCAACTATCCTAGGAATTTCCAAACACTTGATATTGGTTTAACTTTAAATTTCTTTGTACAAGTTTAAATTATAAAAATTATATTATAAGCATGAACACGTATGAGTGTTTTGAATGATTATGACTAAAAATTTCTAAAGTTATATT
>JABFAF010268865.1:0-10451 GCA_013677275.1 Gossypium schwendimanii | reverse complement strand
TTGCTATCTTTAGTCTGCTCCACTGCAACTTCAAGGAGATAAGACTTGTAGCTTCAACTTATTCTGCTGTAACTTTAAAGATAAGTCTAATGCGATCTGCTCTACCGCAACTTCAGAAAGATAAGATCTGTGGTTTTAATCCGCTCCACTGCAACTTCAGGGAGATAGGATTGGTTTCTTCTGTCTGTTTAACTGCAATGTCGGGGAAATAAGATTCACCGTCGTAGCTTCAATCTGTTCCACTGTACAGCCAGGGAAGTAAGATTCGCCGTTGTGGCTTCAATATATTCCACTGTAATGCCAAAGAGATAGGATTCGCTGCCCACAGCTTTAATCTGCTCCACTTCAGCTAATCCAAGCCTTAACACTAGGGAGATAAGATTCGCCGTCGTCGCTTCAATCTACTCTGCTGCGACGCTGGGAAAGTAAGATTCATCGTTGTGGCTTCAATCTATTCCATCACAACGTCAAGGCAATAAGACTAGTGTCTTCGATCTGCTTCACTGCCAGTACAGGAAGGCAAGATCTGCTATTTTCAACCTACTCCACTGCTGCTCAGGGAGACAAGGCTGACGTTTCACCGGTTTGTTCTCTGGGGAACATGACCTGTATGATTCAATTTATGAACCTAATTATGCCTAGTGACTAGGATGTCATGATCAGAATGAATCAAATGCTCCTAACTAGACGTGTATGAATGACATTTGAATGAATGTAGAATATTATTTTTCAAGAATAATCCCATTTAGGTTGTCATTACTCAAAGTTTATTAAGATTTTATCACTGACATGCTACAATGCCTTCTTGCTCGGCTAGCATCTCCAAAGAAACACTTGATCAGATTGCCCCCACTGTAAACTACAAAGTTCGATCTATTTGGATGTAAAATTTGTACCGCTAAAACCCAAGGATAGAAAAATCTGGCCTTTTCTCAATCTTCTCTTATCGCAATATGAAGCACTTTGGTCCTTTATACCATTCTCAGGGTGTCATACCAAATGACTATACACAAATGAAGGATTTCTTTCTCCGAGGAAACCTCTTCTTATCACAAAGTGATCACTGCTTATTTGTTCAATGAAGCTTTGTCACCAACACCCCATCTTGTCTTTTCGTTCAACCAATGCTTTTAACAACAAAATCAAAAGAGATAGTCTTAATTTAGACTATTTCGTCTCAGATTTCCAACCTTTAAACTTGGTCCGTTCCAAAAAATAGTCTTGTTTCAGGTACCTATATTATTTAGAAACTCCTAGAGTAATATGCAAAACTTCCTTTATAAAAGTATTATTAGCCCATTAATCGTTGTTTCAATGGAAAAATGCTTGAACAAGACTATCGAAATGGACAAAATGAAATTTATTGAGAATAAAATACGAGATAAATAAATCATCAAGAATAATAAGAATAAAAGAAAAAATTGATTGGAAACATGTATCTTCAAAAAGAATAAAGTATTCCAAGATAGCAAATTTAATATAAATAGTGGGAAAGCTAGGCGCCTCAGATATCGCAGTTTGAACTTATCTGTGTAGACTTTCTAAAGACCATTCAGAGTTTGACATGTGCTTAGAAGACCAACAATACTCTGTTGATGCCCCAAGATGTCGCGTCCCCGTTTCTCACTGATCCAGTCATAGTAAAATCACCGGATGCCCCACTTGATCAATATTTGAGTCGCCCTTTTTGGGTTTTCAACTCAAATCCCCTCTGGTCTCAAAGTGCCATTTGCGGGTTTTTGCCTTGGCCTCTCCCTCTTCTTCTTCTCTTTTTTTTAAGAAAATTACTTCTTAACCAAATCTGAGTTTACAGGGTTTGGCAAATCTTTGCCATTAATCTCACTCAAGATCAAAGCTCCCCTTGAAAAAGCCTTCTTTACAACATATGGCTCTTCCTAATTTGGCATCCATTTGATACATCTGACCGTGCTGAATAGCCTTTATTCTTTTTTCTTCTATTAAGTTCAACTGATCATAACGAGATTGAACCCATTCTGTCTCACCCAATTTCAACTCAGCTAATACCCGGAGAGAAGGAATTTCCACCTCAATAGGTAAAACTGCTTCCATCCCATAAACAAGAGAGAAAGGTGTTGCCTCAGTCGAAGTCCTGACAGACGTTCTATAAGCAAAGAGGGCAAATAGTAACTTCTTATGCCAGTCTTTGTAAGTCTCAGTCATCTTTTTCACAATTTTCTTGTTATTCTTATTGGCTGCTTCTACTGCGCCATTCATATTTGGGCGATATGGCGACGAGTTATGATGTTTGATCTTAAATTGACTACAGACCTCCACAATCGCACTATTGTTCAAATTCAGTGCATTATCAAATATGATCCTCTCGGGCATTCCATATCGACATATGATCTCATTTTTCAAGAATCTGCTAACTGCTGACTTCATGACATTTGCATATGAAGCAGCTTCCACTTATTTGGTAAAGTAGTCAATAACCACAAAGATGAAGCGATGCCCATTAGAATCCTTTGGCGATATTGACCCAATGACGTTCATACCCCACATAGAGAAAAGCCATGGAGAAGTCATAATATGAAGAGGTGATGGAGGTGCATGCATTTTATCGCCATAAATTTGACATTCATGGCACTTCTTAGCATAAATGATGCAATCTCTTTCCATATTGGACCAGGAGTACCCAAATCTCATGATCTGCCTAGCCATTGTGAAACCATTTGCATGTGTTCCGCAGATACCCTCATGGACCTCTTCTAGAATTTTCCTAGCTTCTACTGCGTCCACACACCTTAGCAATACCTAATCCTTCCCTTTTTTGTATAGGATCTCTCTATCTAAGACGTAGTCAATGGCCGTTCTTCTCAATGCTCTCTTATCATTCCCCGTTGCCTGACTTGGATACTCACTATCGTTCACATATTGCAATATATTCAGATACCAGGGGTGGTCATCTTTCTCTTCTTCCTTAATATTATAGCAATGAGATGGGGTTTCACAAATACTCATCTAATTAGGCTTCATGTCTTCCCACTTGTTCACTCGGATCATAAAGGCTAGGGTGGCCAACGCATCAGCCATCTAGTTCTCATCTCGTGAAAGGTAACAAAAAGTGATATCATCAAACTCATCTATCAAATCAATAACCATCTTTCAATAACTGATCAGTTTAGGGTCTCTTGTCTCCCATTCTCCTTTGAGTTGGTATATTACCAATGCGGAATCCCCACATACTTTTAGCACTTTGATTTTACGTTCAATAGCTGCACGAATGCCCATAATGCATGCTTCATATTCTGCCATATTGTTCGTACAGTCAAAATCCAATTTTCTAGCAATAGGATAATGATATTTGTTTGGAGATATCAAAACCGCCTTAATTCCGTTACCCATAGCATTTGAGGTTCCATCAAAATTTAGCTTCCACATATGATCCATTTGGGAATTTACTTCAGTGGCTCATAATCCTCTAACGCTCTGCTAGCTAAACAGTCAGCTATTGCGCTCCCTTTCATGGCCTTCTAACTCACATACATTATGTTAAATTCAGAAAGTAAGATCTGCCATCTGGCCATCCTCCCATTCAAAGCAGTCGACTCCATCATATACTTTAAGGGGTCTAACTTTGAAATCAGCCACGTCGTATGATACAACATATATTGCCGTAATCTCTGAGTTATCCAAACCAGGGCACAACATAACTTCTCGATAGACTAGTACCTCGCTTCACAATCAGTGAATTTCTTGCCGAGATAGTATTTGCCCTTTCTTTTCACCCTGTCTCATCATGTTGGCCTAACACGCACCCTATAGAATTGTCAAACACTGCTAAATACAGTATTAATGGCCTATCCGAACTAGGTGGTGATAGCACTGGAGTATTGGACAAGTACTGTTTTATTTTGTCAAAAGCCTTCTGACATTCCTCATCCCATACACCCGGATTGTGCTTCCTCAAAAGACGGAATATGGGGTCACATTTTTCAGTTAGTTATGAAATAAACCGAGCAATGTAATTTAATCTTCCCAAAAAACCTCATACTTCTTTCTAAGTGTGCGGTGGAGGCAAATCTCATATTGCCCTGACTTTGTTTGGGTCAACCTCAATTCTTTTCCCACTGACTATCAAGCCCAGCAACTTCCCTGATTTAGCTCCAAATGTGCACTTTGTTAGATTAAGCTTGAGCTGGAAATTTCGTAGTTTCAAAAATAATTTCCTCAAAACTTGAACATGCTCCTCTTCCGTTCTGGATTTTACAATCATATCATCAACATAAACCTCAATCTCCTTGTGTATCATGTCATGAAACAAAGCCACCATGGCTCTTTGATAAGTTGCTCCTGCATTCTTTAATCCAAAGGGCATTACTTTATAACAGAACGTTCCCTACAAAGTGATGAATGTGGTCTTTCTCATATCCTTCGGATCCATCTTTATTTAATTGTACCCAGAAAAGCTGTACATGAAAGAAAACTGTGAATAGCCTGCTGTATTATCCACCAAAGTATCAATGTGAGGCAACGGAAAATTATCTTTTGGACTGGCCCTGTTCAAATCCCTGTAATCCACACACATTCGTACCTTTCTATCTTTTTTAGGGACAGAGACAACATTGGCTACCCATTCTAAATATTTGACTTCTTGCAAGAACCCAGCATCAAACTGCTTTTTGACTTCTTCTTTTATCTTTAGCATAATATCGGGCCTCATTCTCCTGAGCTTCTGCTGAACTGGTTTATAATCTTCTTTTATAGGAAGACAGTGTACCACAATATCAGTGCTTAATCCAGGCATATCCTGGTATGACCATGCAAAGCCATCTTTGAATTCATGGAGTAATTCGATGAGATCTCGCCTTATCTTGGCAGTAAGGTCAGTTCCGATCTTTACCTCCTTTTCCTCCTCCAGGCTCACAATCTCCAATGATTCCTTGTGAGGTAGGATTTGGTTATCCTCTTGTTCTACCATTCTCAATAAGTCCGAAGATACACCATAGTCTACATCATCTTCAAAATCCTGTGATCCCTCTAAATACATGTCTTGCTCAAAAGGGGATTCTGAGTCTGAAGCAGCGTCATTCATATCATTGATATCCGGGGACCTATGGTAGGTTCCAAAGAATATACAAAGAATGTATGAATTTATGAAAAATATGATTATGAATGAATAAAAGAATGATGTGAAAAAAGAATAAAAGAATAATTACTCGAAAAAGAATGAAAAGACTACTGGCTCAAAAAATGGATATGAAAAGTGTATTTATTAGAATCATAACATTAAACATGTGCATATTCCATAAAGAAATTCCTATTCTTTAAAGTCAAAAACAACAAGGATGTTCTGAGCATTTACTCTGAATAAGCTCTAAAAACTACAGGAACCTCTTCCGCAGTCCAATTGTTCAGTTCGCTTCTAGGTTCATAAGGGCGAATCTCTAGCAATGTATCTCTCTCAATTATGTCTACGGAATTGATGTGAACTTCACCCAACATTTCTTCAAGACCTTCCTCTTTAAGCATTCTTTGTCCAGGATAAATGAACCCCCTTGATACAAAGGTCTTGGATATGTGAGGAAAAATTATAGGCTTCCACTTAACTTTATCTCCACTAAGGCGTACCCTTCTTCTCTCTTGTCTTCTCTCTATTTCCTTTCTCCTTTGCTTTATGTTTGGTCTATAGCCTAGACCAAAACGATCAAACTTTTCTTTTAGCATTAATGCCCCAACTCCTCCTTGCAAATATCTTCCCAATAATTTTCCTAATACAGCTCATTTTCCCACTATTAATTGGAGACCCATTCTTTTAGTCCTGGATATCTTTGGCACTGGGATTCTATTCCCCTCAACAATAAATATTGCATTTACGAGCTATAGAGATCGAAAAGAACATTCCACTGCCTCATCATCAGTCTCCACGTATGGTGCATTACTGGTTACTGACGCGATAATACCCTCTTCGGCATTTATTGTCACTAACAGTCCCTCTAACACTAACTTTAACTTCTAATGCAACGATGAAGGTAGAGCCCCTGCTGAGTGTATCCAAGGTCTCCCCAACAAACAGTTATAGGAAGGCTTGATATCCATTACAATGAAATCCACTTCATAAGTACTTGGGCCAATCTACAATGGTATCTCAATTCTTCCCATAACCTTCCTTTCTATTCCATCGAATGCCCTTACTACATTTTGACAAGCTTTCATATGTGAGCTGTCCACAGGTAGCCTATTGAGAGTAGATAAGGGCAACACATTTAATGCGGATCCATTATCAATCAAAACTCCCAGCAGCATATATCCTTTGCACCGAGTAGTAATGTCCAGAACTTTAATGGACCCTATACCTCCAGATGGTATTTCGTCATCATTGAAGAAGATAAAATTATCGGCACTTATATTGTTGACCAACCGATCCAATTTGCTAACAGAAATATCATTAGCCACATATGTTTCATTCAACACATTCATTAGCGTATTTCGATGTACCTCTGAACTCATGAGCAAAGCTAACACAGATATACGAGCTGGTTACTTATGCAGCTGCTCTACAATGCTATACTCATTGTGTTTCAAAAATTTCAAGAACTCAGTGGCTTCTTCCTCTTTTATTGGCTCATTAATCAATGGACTTGATTCAACCATCCTCTTTTCCTTTTGCTCTGCCACACAGAATTTCCCTTCCGCCGATTCTACTTGAGAATTTTTCCAATCGTAGTGCTTTTCACTACGCGTATAAGAACCTGTCTCTTGGTTTTTTTTTACAACACTAACCAAAGCCTCCTTTCCCGAGATTATTACAATGCACTCATAATTTCAGGAGATCTTTTTACTATCATTATACGAAAAATTTGTTGGCTTCTAAATTACAATCTTCGGTGTCACCTTTACCCTAACCTCATTAACCTTAGGGCGCGAGATGATAATCACAGGATGATTAACTTTCAGAATCCTCGTCATTGACTATGATGCGCATATACTTCCTTTTTCCTCTACTTCTTCGAAAAACTCCACTTCTCTATTATCTATCATGCTCTGGACTAAAGCTCTGAATTCTTCACATCTCTGAATTTTGTATCCCACCTCATGATGGAACTCACAATAATTTTAGGTCTCACCACCTCCCCCTAAATCCGAGACAATTAACCCTCTTCCCCCCATTTCTTTCCAAACCCACTTCAAAGAGATTTTTACCTCAGCAATGCTCTCCTTGACTCTTCTCCCCATATTTTAACTCATCATGTTTACCCTATCATTAGTGTGATTGGGTAACGGATTTCCTATACAGATGCATCATCTACCTTAACAACGCCCATACTGATGAGCTTTTTAACAAGCTTTTTAAAAGATGTACAATGTTCTATGGAATGCCCCGTAATTCCTGCATGGTAATTGTATTGTGCATTCGTGTCATACCATTTGGGATACGGAGGCTATAAAGGGGTCAAGTAAAAAAGGGCAACAACGTGTGCATTGAATAAATTCTGATACAACTCTTTATATGACATTGGAATTGGTGTGAACTGGGGTCACTCAGTACTTAGCCTCGCACCAGATTCCTGTTTTGATGAACTCTGTTAATTAGCCACTACCTTTCTGGGCTGACTTACAGTAATCGATTTGTTGTATGCATTCATATTGTTCACCTCACTTTCTTTTTTCTTTGAGGCTTGCCTTCTGTTATTCTCTCCAACATCAATCTTTCCGCTCCTTACAGAACTTTTAATCATCTCACCACTCATGACTATGTCAGAAAAGCTTTTTGTGGCACTTCCTAACATATGTGTGATGAATGTTGCCTTCAGCGTATTTATAAATAGCATCACCATTTCTCTTTCAAGGAGCCGTGGTTGGACCTGAACTGCAACCTCTCTCTATCTCTTAGCGTACTGCCTGAAAACCTTCATTCAACTTCTTCTCCATATTTTGCAAAATAATTCTGTCAGGAACCATTTCTGTCACATGACTGTACTACTTCATAAAAGCTTGTGCCAAATCCATCCAGAAACTAATCTGAGCACGGCTCAATTGATTATACCATTTAGATACTGCTCCTGTGAGGCTATCTTGAAAGCAGTGTATCAAAAGTTGGTCATTATTGACATATCCAGTCATTCTCCTACAAAACATGGTGATGTGGGCTTCCGGGCAACTGGTTCTTTTATACTTCTCGAACTCTGGCATCTTGAACTTATAAGGGAGCACCAAGTCTGGAAGCAAACTCAAATCCTTAGCATCAATCCCACCATATCTCTCAGTGCTTTCTATTGCCCTGAATTTCTCTTCCACCCACTTCCACCTTTCTTCAAATTGCCTTGGCAATTCTTCTTTTGTTTTTTCCTTTTCGTCTGCCATATCAAAGTCAGGAATAACAGGATTGACAGAATTATTCTCAGGGCAAGAGTCTGATCCAGCCTGGTAATTCATCAACCTGAAATTCCTGAGGCCTAATGGTAACAGAAGATTTGCGAGGGTATACCTCAGCTTGGGGCTGCGTATGTGGAGGGGTGAAGCCTGGAGGATACAGGGGTCCATCATCACCTTCCTCTTCAACATTGGCTACAGGGCCCTTTATCCTTTCCTTCAGTCAACTGTCGTGTTAACTGTGTCATCATACTCCCTTGAGATTCTACCATCTTGTCCATCATTTTCTGCTGGATCTTCTCAAGCTGCTCTTGCATTTACTGCTGAAGTTGATCTTGCATTTCTTTTTGGAACTACTCGAGCTTTTCCAACTTTTGGTCTATATTTTTTGATTTCGCTCTTGTACCGTAATGGTGTTGGGTTGGTTGGTTGGTTTTCAGGTTAACTGAAGAATGATTTTGATTAATCAAAACCCTTTAATAATTTTTAATACATATGATGCGATGTATGAAAATGAATGCAAAAAGGCGTTAATTCTAATTTTAATTACTTTCAGAAAACTTTATTAGAAAAAAAAATCTTATTACATAGTTAGGGCTACAAATAAGGCTTTGCCCTAATACTCAAGACCTTAATCTTTTTAAGTAACGAGGCTAACTCTTGTCCCCAATCTGACTCTAATTCATACTTCACACTCAACGTGTCGGCCTGTACTTTCAAAACTTGTAGGTGATCTGCTACCTCTTGAATCTGAGCCACAGCTTCTCCCATAACATAATCCCTGTCTCTAACTTGATTTTGGAAATACTGAAGTTGCTCATTCTGACGACCTTCTTTTACCTCTAGATGCTCAATCCGAACCTCAAGATTTTGCAATGCTGCTTCTAACCATTCTATTTTACCCTTCATCTCTTCAATCTTGCTTAGACTTGCCTTTACCTCTACTACAGAATTTCAACTTCTGTGTTGAGGAAGAGACCCTTCTAACTCAACTACCCTGTCTTTTTGTTCGCCCTTTTCCTTTTAACTCTCTGACAAGTTCTTTTCTAATGCTTCATTTCGTGCTTGAACCTCTTGAAATTTTCTTTCCTACCAGTCTAACTTGTTCATTTCTTCTCAAATCTCTTCACGCCACTACTTTGAAGTTTTCCCAAGCTCAGTAGTTCTCATTGACAGACGCAACTTCTTGTAATCTGTCTTCAAGCTATCTAGTTCTTCTTCGGCCTTATTCTTCCCCTTCCTTAGTTTATCAGCCTCGAGCTTCTGAACATCCACATCTAGTCTCAAATTTATCTTTTCCTTCTCCATTTGCTCTATTTTCTTCTCTAATTCTATATTTCTTCTCTCAAAGTCCTGCTTTATGATTTCCAGCTCAGAAGGGACGACCCACAAATGCTCCTCTATCGACTGAACTATTTTCCTGACTTGGCCCAAGAATGTTATCATTGATCCTCTTAACCTACCACTTGCTATACTCAGAAGTCGTCATTGGACCTGCAGCTAATCCCTTCATTCGGCGAGTATAATTCCATGCATTGGCCATCTCACGAGCTTTCTTTTAGTAACCTTTACCCCCATACAAGAATTCACACACGGCTAGTCCCTGAGTTGCAGGCACAAACTGCCTTAACCTATATTGCCTTAGCACTAGCAATGGGGCATAACCAACAGCTCCCCAATTTCCAAGTAAAGGAACCCAATCAAAATCCCAACACCAATATAGGATCTCACTTGGAAGCAACCACGGAGCTCTGCACTCGATATCCTTCTCTTGTAAATTCTAAAAAATTGCCATCCATTTCTCTTCCGAGATGCATCCCTCCTTGGTATAGCCACTATCTCCTTCAATGGTGAATAACTTTCAGAGAAAACCCAATACGAAACTTTATCAACCTTTTAAAAGTGACTGTGGAATATGCAAGTAGGAGCTACGCACATTCAATAAATCTACCCTCTCCTGCTCTCCGGCATGCATTCAGTGACCTAAAAATTTTTACCAAAATTACCGGGACTGGTGAAACTCTCTTATCAAGCCGATTAAATAAGTTAGTGACTGCCTCGTCAACATGTCCCAAAGTCTTAGGGAACACAACCAAACCATATATACTTAAAGCAAA
>JABFAF010268817.1:0-22354 GCA_013677275.1 Gossypium schwendimanii | reverse complement strand
AAATTTCATATTTGAAATGGATTAATATGACTAAAGTTTATATGAGCTTACTAAGCATTCATTGCTTACGTAGTTGTTTTTCTTTTACTTTTCAGATTATCGGAAGCTCGATTGGGTTAAAAGCTCGTTAGAGATCTATCACACTATCCAACGATTATATCGATAGATTTTGATGTCTTAGTTAATGTTATAATGGCATGTATAGGTGGACTTAAGGTTTATGATTGGTTGAATGTTAGTTGATGAGTTTGGCATGTATATGTCATTTGGGGTGATGTAGCATTGGTGCATTTGGTGCCTTGTTCATATGTGTTAATTTGATAATGTATTAAAGCATGTTTGAATGAACAAAGTGATATATGATGAATTGACCTCAACATGGTCAAGATATGGTATGTTTTGGAAAGGTTTTGAATAAATGTGCATGATTGAAATATGGTTTGTTTACATGTTGCTTGTTGGAACCATATGGATATGGTTAGATTTGTATCTTCAAATGGCCAAAATGGTATGGTTATAGTATCAATTATCTTATGTTTTGGCATGAAAACAAGTTAAGTGATAATTGTTTAAATATGCACATGTATAGGTGTTTTGGTTGATATTATAGCTATTATGTTTTGGCTTGTAATTATGGTATTTTGAGTGATTGAAATGGTTGTTAGGTTGATATATATATATGTGACCTTATAATGGTTGATTTTATAGTCTTTATGATGCTTAAATGATGGAAGTTGAAATGGTATTAAAATATATGTAAAGGAATGTTCTTTGACATGGTTGAATATGCTCATTTTGGTATTTGGAATGTAATGGATATATATGGCTAATGGTGCTAAATGACAAATGGCCAATTTGGCATTTTTGGAGTGACTTTGATAGGTAAATAAAGTGGTAAGTTTTCGCATAAACTTAGTTATAAGTTGATTTAACTTTTGGCTAAACTATGCATATGGTTATACATGTTTAATTATTGTGATTAAGGTGCCTTTTGGGCATATTGATTTTATGCGCATATACCTTATTGGTTTAGCTTGTTGATGTATTATTTGTTGCAGTTTGAATGCTTGTTTACATGTGGAAAATTGGTTGTAGGTGCGTGCATGATTGGGTGAGAAAATGACCTATTTTTTGTCCACATGAAATGGCCTATTTTCGTCGACACAGCCAGGGGCAAGGGCGTGTGTCTCAGCTGTGTATGACACATGGTCATGCGACACAGTCGTATGTCCCTTGTAGCTTTCAAAGGGTTTCAAGTAAGGCAGATACACAGCCTAGCTCACGGCCTGGCACACAAACGTCTGAGGCTTTTTAGAAGAGTACACAACTTAGTACACGGGCGTACGGCTTGGTCGTGCGACCCAAGTTAGAGAGTTACACAGACTGGTACACGGCCGTGTGTCCCTATTTTGAATAACCAGACTGCATGGGACACGAGTGTGTGTCTCAGCCGTGTGAGTCATACACTCGTGTGACCCCTGCAGTTTAAAAATTTTCATTTTTTCTTAAAAATTCTTTATGTTTCTTAAAAATTCTATATATGTTTTTAGTGCCTCGAGGGCTCGTATAATTGACAATATGAATGTCATTGATTGATTTTCCATTGATTGATGTTGTGAATTAAATGTTTTTAAATTTTTGATAGTTTTGAAACGTAAACTCTAGTAATGCTCTAGTTTTGAAACGTAAACTCTAGTAATGCTCCGTAACCCTATTTCAACAACGAATACAAGTTAGGGGTGTTACAATCTGACTTTAGCGAGTTATCACATTCTCATCCGACAGCTTGTCTACAATATTTTTGAAATGTAACACTTAGTCACTTTGCAGTGTGTAGGGATGGATGGATACTTGATACCCTATATGGTGTGTCGGGATGAACGGAGATGGTGTGTAACGATTGGGGTAGGATTATGCATTTGTCTCTGAACTGTTCTGTAATTATATCTGATATCCTCTATTTCTATTTCTGTATCCAGGTTTGAGAATTGACTGACTACTAACGAATTGAAATCACATCTGTTATATTACTGTTTAATTGAGAATGTAAGTTACAAATTGAGGTGTAAACTCAAGTATTCTATTTGTTTAGATTACATGTAACTCACAAAATTAGGCAGGTCAGTGTGACAAGAGTTCGATCATTCCTCTTTATTTATGTTATCGTTCTTTTTATAAACTTATGCTAGTGTGTGTTTATTTTGGATTACGTTTCAAAAGTTCAATTTTATTTTTGAATAAACTAATTACATGCTTTTTGACTGTTGAATTTCAAATAATTAAAGGTTGGTTTGTTCTAAAATATTTTGATTTAACCTTCAAATTTGGTCTGAACTGCTAGAATAGGTATAGGGTGTTATATTTAGTGGTATCAGAGCTAGATTTACAAACTTGGGTTGTGTTCCTGGGCTCCTATTTTTGTTAAAATGAGTTTTGAATAAAAATTTTATTTGAGTAACTCTAAAAACCAATTTTATAATAGACTGAGTCTTCGGTGTTGAACCTGTAAGTACTTCTGCTTTAGCTATATTATTTACCTTGAAATACTATAGCAACTCAACTTGTTTATTTAGTTAAAGATTGGAATATGAATTGTGAACAAAGAAATGTGATGAGAATTCTTAATTGATCTGTAAACCTCAAGCATTCTGGATAAGTTGAGATAATAAGTTTGCGCAGTAGTCGTAGACGTGGTTCTTGTAAGCACCCTAAGCTTATGCCCAACTTGGAGACTAGTGAGACCATTGGTACTCTTCCAGCTAAGATTGGGTCTTATACTCCGATAGTTAAGGATGGCGTATTGTCCCAAGCTATGCTACATTTGTTAGAGAGGGTCACTGGGACCCATTCTAGCTACTGGAACCAAGGGTTAATTATTAAATGACTCTGATCGAGTAGTGATAAATTGTTTAAAGGTATCGCTAGAGTCACCCCTATTGTGTCTGAGTACTAGTTAGAGGCTACCAAACGTATGATGAACGACATTGGCTGCACTCATGCACAAAAATTAAGGGGTGTTGTATCTCTGCTCTGAGATGAGGCTTACCAGTGGTGGTTGACTATGGGGCAGAGCGCCTAGCTCGAACAAATCACCTAGGAATTCTTTAAGAGTGTATTCCAAGATAAGTATGTGTGGCCGAGTTATATGGATATTTGTAGACGCTAGTTTATGAGCTTGGTTCAGGGCGAGAGATCTATGGTCGAATGTGAGGTGGAGTTTTTTAGACTAAGCAGGTGTGCTCGTGGTCTGGTTCCGTACATTTATAAGAGGAGCATTCAATTCGATGAGGGATTGAAATATGATTTGAGAGTTTTGATAGCTCCTCAGAGAGAATGGGTTTTTGTGACCTTGGATGACAAGGTGAAGAGAGTAAAGGAGGTGAAGTGCACTGAACGCGAGAGAAGAGACAGAGAGGGGTTAAAGTAAGCTCAAGAAGGATTCGGGTCCCTCTAGTTCTATTCAGTGCCCTAAGAAATAGGTGAGATTTGATGGGCCTTTGATGACTGAGGCACCAGCTGTATCAACTAAGTTTCAGACCTGCAGTGATTGTAAGAGACACCATCATGGTGAGTGCTGTAAAAAGTTGAGGGCTTATCTTTGGTGGGAATCGATAGAGCATTGTGTTAAAGACTGTCCCTACGATCTGATCAGGTTCAAGCTTCTACACAGGCTCCGGCTCAAGGTTGCTTTCATCCACCTAGAGCAACTCAGCAGTCACTTAGGGATCATGGTACAGCCAGGAGTGGTAATGGTTCTGGCTGAGGTCGGAAAGCATAGAGCACATGTGTAGGTTAGACTGAGGCATGACAGCCTACACTTGTGTATGTAGCGAGGCAAAATGAGGACATAGAAGATGGTGACGTTATAACGGGTATGGTCTTTATCCATTTTGTTTTGTACTTCTCTGCTAGATATTGTTTCTACTCACTCATATGTAGTTAGCAATGTTTCTATGAATCTAGGTATATCTGCTGAGAGTACTGCTAGAGAGATTTTTATAATTAGTCCATTGGGTCAATCGATCTGAGTTGACAAAGTGTATAGACGGGTTCTGTTAGAGATTCAGGGTGTTGTGGTTCCAGCTAACCTGATGGAATTGTCGTTTGGAGAGGTCGATTTGATTCTGGGAATAGATTGGCTTGTGAAACTTCGAGTGAGTTTAGATTGTGCTTCTAAGAGGGTAACTCTGAGATCAGATGAGGATACCAAGATCGTTATGGTCGGTGAGTGTCGAGATTATCTCTCTAATGTAATCTCCGCCTAGGTAGCTAAAAAGCTAGTCTGGGAAGGTTGTGAGGCATACTTGGCTCTTGTGTCTGATTCTGGTTCTGCAAAACTTTCTGTTAAATACTTTTGTACTGTAAGGGACTTTCTGAATGTTTTCCCTAATGATTTACCAGGGATACCTCCGAATAGGGAGGTTGGGTTCAGTATTGAACTGCTACCAAGTACCACTCTCATGTCTACTACTCCTTATTACATAGCACCAAAGAAGCTTATGGAACTAAAGTCTTAGCTTTAGGAACTTCTCAATTTAGGGTTCATTCGACCGAGTGTGTCTCCGTGGGGAAGACTGGTTGTCAAGAAAAATGACAATATGATGAATGTGTGTGTGGATTATCGTCAGCTAAATAAGGTGACGGTAAAGAATAGGTATTCGCTTTCAAGGATCGATAATTTGTTCAATCAGTTTCATGAGACATTTGTATTATCCAAAATCGATCTTAGTTCTAGATATCATCAGCTCAAGGTTAAAGAGACTAATGTGTATAAGATTACCTTTAGGACTCATTATTGGCACTACGAGTTCTTGGTTATGTCTGTTGGTTTAACGAATGCTTCGACTGTGTTTGTGGATCTAATGAATCGAGTATTTCAATTGTATTTGGATTAGTTCATCATAGTTTTCATTGATGACATTCTGATTTATTCAAAGACGAAGAGTGAGCATGATGAGCATCTTCGGATAGTTTTGTAGATACTCCATGAGAAACAACTTTATGCTAAGTTTAGCAAGTGTGAATTTTGGGTGCAAGAGTTACCTTTCTATGGTATGTTGTTTCACCTGAGGGGGTGCGATTAGATCCTAAGAAGATTGAGGCTGTAATTGAGTGGAAACAGTCAAGGAATGTGTCTGAGATTTTGAGTTTCCTTGGCTTAGCAGGTTACTATAGGAGATTCGTTGAGGGATTTTCGCTTATCATAGCTCCCTTAACTAGGCTGTTGATTAAAAATGCACCGTTTGTGTAGTTTGATAAGCAGCAAGCAAGCTTTGAAAAGTTCAAGTTCGTTCTAACTCAGGCACCTATTCCGGTACAGCCTAAATCTGGTAAAGAATTTGTTGTTTACAGTGATGCTTCGCATATCGATTTGGGTTGCATTTTGGTGTAGGATGGTAAGGTTGTAGCTTACACATCTCAACAACTTAACTCACACGAGGGTAACTATCCCACGCACGATTTTGAATTGGTCGCAGTTGTCTTCGCTCTAAAAACCTGGAGGCACTATCTGTATGGTGAGAGGTGTATCATCTACACTGACCATAAGATCGTGAAGTAGTTGCTTAAGGACTACGACTGCACGATAGATTACCATTCCAATAATGCCAATGTTGTGGCCTATGCTCTTAGTTATAGAGCAATGGCTGATCTGAGAGTGATGTTTGCTCATTTGAGTTTGTTTGATGATGGTAGTCTACTGGCTGAGTTGTAGGTTAAATTGACTTGGGTTGATTATATTCGAGCTAAACAATTAAGTGATGAGTATTTGGTTTCTCGTTTTCATAAGATTGAGGATGGTGGGACTTTTGATTTCAAATTAAACAACAATAGGGTTCTGTGTTTCAAGGATCGAATCTGTGTGCCTAATGAGTTGAAGCAACCAGTTTTACGGGAAGTACATAGTAGCTCTTATGTTATGTATCCCAATGAGAATAAGATGTATAGGGATCTTCGAGAATTATACTTGTGGCCCGATAAGAATACCCTTTTTCTCATTGAATGACATGTTAAAAGGTCAAGGATAAACATTAGCTACCTTTAGATCTGCTACAACCGGCTAAGATTCTTCTTTGAAAGTGGAAACATGTGACTATGGATTTTGTTAGTGGGTTGCCCTTGACACCCACTAAAAAGAATTCGGTTTGGGTCATCGTTGATCGATTGACTAAGTCAGCTCACTTCCTTTTAATCATGACTGATTATTCGCTTCAGAGATTGGGTAAGTTGTATGTCTCTAAGATCGTAAGATTGCACGGAGTGTCAATTTCAATCATCTCGATTCTGAAAGGAGCTTCACAAGACCTTAGGCACTCGATTGGATTTCAGTAGAGCATACCATCCTCAGATCGATAAACAGTCTAAGCGAGTCATTCAGATTCTGGAGGATATGCTGCAAAGTTGTGTAATCGACTTTCGGGGCAGTTGGGATAATTAACTACCACTGGTTGAGTTCGCGTATAATAACAACTTCTAGTCTAACATTCAGATGGCACCTTACGAGGCTCTGTATGGTCATAAGTGTCGTACCCCTTTGTGTTAGGTAAGCGTCAGGTTTTCGGTCCCAAGCTAATTTTCGAGACTGAGAATACTATTAGATTGATTTGAGTATTCTTAAAGCAGCTTCCAATCGAAATAAATCATATGTAGACTTAAAAAGGCGTGACCAGGTATTTTTAAAAGTTTCTCCGTGCAAAAAGCTTTTTCAATTCGGGTGTAAAGGTAAGTTGAGTCTGAGGATCAATGGACCTTACCGTATTCTGAAACGCATTGGACTTGTCGCCTATCAGCTAGAACTGCCTCCTGAGTTAGATCTAATTCATGATGTGTTCCACTTCTCTATGTTGAGACGGTATTGGTATGATCTATCTCACATTGTTCCTGTTGAGGAGATTGAGGTACAACTGGATCCAACTTTTCAGGAAGAGTCTGTTCAAATTTTGGAGCTGGACGTCAAGGTCTTTAGGAGGAAAATCGTTCTTCTGGTAAAGGTTTTGTGGCTGAATAATGGCACTGAGAAAGCCACTTGGGAACCTGAGCATTTGATTTGTCAGCAATACCCTCACCTGAGAGGTGTAACGCCTCGAATTTTTGAACTGTTGTTGTTTGCTTTTGTCAATAATTATTTGCTTCGGTGGTTAAGTGTTATGTTGTGTGATTAAGGTTAGAGGTTCAAGTCTCACTTTTAAAAAATGTTATTATTCTTTTGGTTCAACTCTTAGCCTTGAACGTTTGACTTAAGTTTATTTCTGCATTAATCTATATCAAGAATGAGCCTGCTGATTTGATGGTTAAATTCTATGTATTACTGGGTCTGTGTTCAAGATTTTGCGCTTGCAATAAGGAAATATTTTTATGCTACTTGAAAAAAATTTTAGTTATAATTTTCTTTCATTAAATAGTTTCTTTTAAAATAAAAACGTTCATTTCTTCTTCTTTTCCTCTTCTTCTTCTTCTTTTTCTTCTTCTTATTCTTCTTCTTCTTCTTTTTGCTTGCTTCCGTAAATTGTTACTAGGTCGAATTGGGAGTTCTACGTGGCTCGTTGTGTCGATTGGAAGGTTATTGTGTAAATTCTGTTATTATTCTCTTTTGTTTTAGCGAGTTTTTCGTTTGTTATCGTTCATTTTGTCGAAATTAATTTTTTTGCTTATTTTGCTCGAGTTCTCTATTTAAGTGTTCGGTTGGCTTCCTTTTCAGGCAAAGATCTTAATGGAGATGCTCCTCCAACATCTTAGTTTCATTTTTTGCTTTTATGTGCAAAGTGAGTGTGTGACTTTCAAGTTGGGGTTGTGTCAAAGCTTTTCGACATAACTTTGGTTTGATTTTTATTTTTAACGATTTATTTGAGAATAATAGTGTGATTGATCATTGGATTCTCATTTTTAGGCCTCAGATTTACCTCAATTTCTTATTCGTCAAAACCATGTCAAGTGTGTAATGAAAACCCAAATTTCTATGAGTTGCGACCGCCAAAAAACATGGCTGCTAATGCCGCATAGCCGTGTGGTAGGCCGTGTGTCAGGTCGTGTAACTCACTGTTTGTGAATTAGGGTCACACGGACAGGGACATGAGCGTGTGTCCTGGCCGTGTAACTTACTATTTTGGAATTAGTGTCACATGAGCCAAATACACTGGTGTGTTTCCAAGCCGTGTGAGAGATATTTTAAGTTTTGAGTCACACGGGCGTGTGCTTGGCCATTTGGTAGGTAGTGTAACTCATTTTTTGAACCACGTGACCATGGGCTAGGTCATGTGATAGGCCATGTGTGACATTAAGAGGGCCACACAAGCGTTTACTAGGCCGTGTGGACCACAGGGACGTGTGGGCCAAAAGTTAAAATTTTCCCTTTAGGTAGTAATTGTTGTTCGAACCGAACGTAGGCCTACCGTAAGGTCCATATGATCTAAATTAGGCAATGAGACTGTTATCTGACGATCTGTAATTGAATTATCTGTTATTTATATATATAGTTTACATGAATTTTGATAAGTAGTTGTGATAACTTTACATAAAGATGATCTGAATTGATATTTTTGTACACGCATATTTGACATCTGTTAATCTGCATCTGCATTGGGTTGGGATTGTGAAAAGGAGGAAGTGTGGGCAGTTTAATAATCTATCGAGCGTAGTGGCTAAGCCACAAACTTATATCTGACTTTATTGAGTTATCGTATTCTCATCTTGCAGCTTGTTTGCAATATTTTTGAAACATGACACTTAATCACTATGCGGTGTGTAGGGATGGATGGGTACTTGATACCCTATATGGTGTGTAGGGATGGGTGGAGATGGTGTGTAGCGATTAGGGGTAGAAATCTATATTTGTATCTAAACTCTTCTATATTTGTATCTAATATCATTTGTTTTTGTTTCCATATTCGCTTTTGAGAATTGATTGACTACTAACGAACTGAAATCACTTCTGTTATATTACTGTTTAATTGAGAATGTAAGTTACACAATGAGTTGTAAACTGATTTATTTTGTATAGGTACCCACAAACTTAAGTGGGTTGGTGTTGCAGGAGCTCGATCATTCCTCTTTAGTTATTTTATCATTTTTTTAAACTTATGCTAGTGTGTGTTTATTTTGGATTACGTTTCGAAAGTTAAATTTTATGTTTGATCTGACTATTTACATGTTTTTTTACTGTTTAATTTCAAGTAATTAAAGGTTTTTTTGTTCTAAAATAATTTGATTTAACCTTCAGACTTGGTCTTAACTGCTAGGCCGAGTATGGGGAGTTACAAAGGCTCTTGTCACGTAAACTTTTCGTGTCGCTGAACCTGTGTAAAGAAACACACACATGGTTAGTGGCTCAAGAATCAATAACCCACTTGTCAATTGATTCTTCCACTAAGTGAGCTTTAACCACAAAGAGTTTCAAATACTCCCTGCAGTTTGATGGGCAGTAAACTTCGTTTTAGTACAGCATATCATCCGCAAATAGATGGGCAATCGAAATGGGTAATTTAAATTCTAGAAGATATGTTACGATGTTGCATTCTTGAGTTTGATGGTAGTTGGGAAAGGTATCTACCATTGGTTTAGTTTTCTTATAATAACAGCTATCAATCTAGTATTAAAATGGCACCGTTTGAAGCTCTGTACGAAAGAAAATGTAGAACGTCACTGTATTGGTTAGAGTTGAGCGAATCTAAGCTCATTGGTACAGATTTGATACGAGAAATAGAAGATAAGGTACAGTTAATCCGTGACTATTTGAAAGTAGCATTAGATTGTTAGAAATCATATGCAGATCTAAAGAGAAAATATATAGACTTTATCGTTAGTGATCGAGTATTATTAAAAGTCTCACCGTGGAAGAAAGTACTTCAATTCGACAGGAAGGGCAAATTGATTCCGAGATTTATCGGGCCATACGAGATCCTAAAAAGAATTGGTCCTGTAGCATACAGATTAGCTTTACCTCCAGAACTCGAAAGGATTCATAATGTTTTTCATGTTTTGATGCTGAGACGATACATGTCAAATCCTTCACACGTAATCACTCCTTGTGATATTGTAATACAGATGGACTTATTGTATTCTGAAGAACCAATTAGAGTTTTGGCACATGAAGTAAAAGAACATTAAAATAAGAGAGTACCGTTAGTTAAAGTCTGATGGAATCATCACGGGGTAGAAAAAGCTACATGGGAAACTGAAGACTCAATGAGATCACAGTATCCGAATCTATATACTGATAAGACATTTCGGGGACGAAATTTTTTAGGAGGAGAGTTGTAACAGCCTAATTTTTAATGGTGTTAGAAGCAGTGGTTTTGAGACCATAATTCTGGCGTAATAATTGTAAAGATTATTTAATTAATATGTTTATGAGGTCTTTAGGGTCATATTAAATTTTAGTTGGAAAATTTTATCGTTTAGATAGTTTAATAAGTAAAAAGGACTGAATCGTAAAAACTGTAAAAGTTGAGTAGTTAAATTAAAGGGACTAAAGGGGTAATATAACCCATGGGAATTTAGTTAGTGGAATTGAATGGTGATTTGCATAAGTGGATGGCTTAATTAGGCTTAAACATATTTCAATTAAAGTTAATTAAGAAAGTTGTCAAAATTACACAAATACCATAGTATATATATTAAATTAAACTAAAGAAAGATGATATTTTTGCAATCTTACCATCTTCCTCATGGCATAGCCAAGTAAACCTAGGGTTTTCATAGTTTTTCAATTAAAGCCTTAATTGGTTAGTTTTTTTATGCTCATTTTTAGTAATTTTTATGTTTTTGAGCTCATATTAGCTTAATCTAGCTATTTCGAGGACTAATTTGTGAAACTGTTACATGTTACAAATGTTTCCATTGATGAGTTGAGTTATTTCTTGAAGTTTATGATGGAATATGAAGCTTTATTATTTGGGTGGACTATTATGTAAAATGATTTTTAGTGATTTTAACGTTTAAGGACTAAATTGATAAAATGATAAAATTTTTTGTATTTAGTATGAAATAATAGTAAATAGGGATTGCTAGAAGACCATAGAATGTTTGGTTGAAATTAGGTTTAAGGAAAAATGGTAAATTTACATGATTAGGGCTTAGGGACTAAATTGAGTAAAAGTGAAAAGTTGTGGGTAGTTTTGTAAATTTTCAAAAAAGGACTGAATTGCATTAAGTGATAATCTTTATTTTTGAATTGGTTAATTAAATGAAACTATTGTGTTAGATCGAGAACGTGTGGAAGATGGCGAAAAAGGAAAAATTACAAAGTAGTCATTGTACTTTGGCAATTCTACAAATCAGTCTTGTAAGTTTGTATATTTACTTATACTACTAATGATTCTTATATATATTCTATGTTAATATAATCTTATCAAATGTTATTTTGAATGTTATATAATTCTTGGAACGAAAATGAAATACTAAATATACTGAATGTTGCTCAATCAAGCAAAATCTACTGAGCACACTGAATGTTGCTCAATTGAGCAAAATCTACTGAACAAACTGAATGTTGCTCAATTAAGTTAAACATACTGAATGTGCCAAATGTTGCTCAATCGAGTAAAACCTACTGAAATATACTAAATGTTGTTCAATCGAGCAAAAATTCACTGATTATACTAAGTATATTACTCAAACGATCGTTATCCACTGATTTTACTGAATGAGATCATCTGTATTGATGTTTGGAAATGAATATAGAAATAATGTTACGAATAATATTTATTTAATAGAAGTAGTGATTGTTGAGGATTCAATTTAATGATTATTCAATCAAACTTACTAAGGATTACATTTTTGTGATCTCAAAAGGTCAGATTAACCCAAAAATCACACTATCCGGGGATCTTGGTAGACATTAATTTTGGTTTGTTTATACGGCATGTAATAGGACTCCTTTTGAAATATGATGTATTAGTACTTAGTTGTGTAAGATAAATCCTTAACTTGTGTTGTTGTGATGAATAGCTTAAGGAAGTATGCATTTTGTGCTTAAGTTGAATTGGTTGATTTAAATGAATCACAATGACATTACATTGAAGTATGGTAGTCAATGATATGAATGTTTGATGTATATATATTGTGAGAAGTGTTGGCAAAGTTGGACGTGAATTGCTATGGAATTTATTGAGGTGTTAATGATGGCACATTGGTTAGTCATTTAGGTTGATTTTCTTGACATGTTTAAGTGTATTTGAATATGGTTTTTGGCTTATAAAATTTGTGTATTTGAGTGCGTTTAGGTACCTAAGAAAATGAGTGAAATTCAAACTTGAAATTTGTCATTTTTAGTCACACACGGCTTGGGACACGAGTTGGCACATGGCCGTGTGATGCACACAAGCGTGTGCCCAGAACGTATTTCAAAATAGAATAGGTGTAATTTTCACATAGGTTGACACATGACATATGGCATGGTCATTTGATGGCATTTCAAATCTTATACGGGCTAGCACATGGTGGGTTACACGGCCGTGCCTTGCACCACACGGCCGTGTGACCCCTGTTTTGAAATTTTCAAAATTTTCTTGAATGTTCTGATTTGTTTCATTTTGGTTCTTGAATCTTCATAACTTATTTCTAGAGCTTTAAAAACTCGATTTAAGACCCAAAACTAAATGTTCTCTTTCATACTAAATATTACATGTAATTACGAAATTTAATTGATTATTGAATGTAAGCTGTTATAAATTGTTCCAACTTGACTGGTAATATCCTGTATCCTATTCGAGCAACGAAAATGAGTTAAAAATATTACAGATTCACTAATTACTATCTTTGTATTAAGTAAAAATTTTAATTTTAGCCACATATCAAGAATGCAGTATGATGCATACATCTTGTATTAAAACCTTGAAAAAAAAAATTCCGTTTCTACAATCATCCTTACACCCATCAACCATGTCGCCTTAGGGTCCCATGATTAACTAGCAAAAAAAGATTACATCCAATCAGTTTGTAAATCTTAATTCTCAAGACTCCATATGAACCAATGACCATTTAACGTTTGACCATTATCTCTAGCTTAAATATTGTTTCTTGGGAAACTATTTAATAAGAGAAGATCTTGAGTGTGTAACCATTGACTTAACACCCATCATGAATACACTTTCATTTGTGAGTCATCTTAGGACAATCTTACCGAGAGTCATGCATAACTAGTTGTACTTAAAAAGAAACCGTATCCAGTGAACCCACATGATAAAGTTTACCTTAGGGTGCGACCATGGTTGGAACCGACTCAAAACTTTATCATGCTATCATTTAGGGACAATCAAAGGATGTAACGCCCCAAAATTTTAGAATTTAATTGTGAGAATCTGCAGTAATTAAAATTCTGTATCTGTGGCTCTATGTTTTGCTATTGTCTTTAAGGTCCGAAGTTTGAGTTGCATCATTAAACATTTTGTTACTTTTAAAACAACTAGTATCCATGTGTTATGTAGTTAAGTGCAATTATGTGTAAATCTATGTCAAGAATGAGTCTGCTAGTTCACTAGTTAAGCACCTGTTTGTTTTCTGTCTCGTTTTGAGTTCGAGTCCTATCATATGCATTAGAAAAATTTTACTAAATGCTGGTATGAGGATGATGGTTAGTTAATAAATATTTTTAACGTCAATTTCTTCCCTTCCCTTTCTTCTTTTATTTTTTTCCTTTTCCTCATTCATTTTTCTTCTTTATCCTCTTTCAAGTGAGTTCTTTGATTGCATTCAGTAAGTCATTGTCGAAGTATTAAGAGTCCTAAGTGATTCGGAGCGTTGTTAGAAGATTTCTGTGTAAGTTCTGCAAAGTTGTTAGTTTCCATTTACATAATTGAATTGGGAATTCTTCAATTACTGTATGTAAATTCGTTGTTAATTAGTCTTTAATATTGTCTTTAGGCGTGAATTTGGAGAAGGGTAACCCTTCGCTTGCTGTTACGAATTAGTTCGGCAAATCGTCGGTAATCGTTCATTGTTGAAAGTTTCTTGATTTATTGCTAAATGGTTAACTAGGTTTCGGGTAGTCTCCATGTTATCTTTTCGTCAAAACGAGACCAGTTGTGTCCTTTATGATTGGACAAGCATTGAATGCCCTTATTGCTATGTTGGGTTGGCCGAAGATAGTGTGTAGGGGTTGGGGGTAGGAAAACTTGCATATGAAATTGATTTGTTCTATAAATGAAACCGAAACTGCTTCTGCTTCTATAACTGAATTGTTTTGTATCTGAATTGGAACGACTTTTGTTGCTTAATCAGATCTTGGGATTTGAGAATGATCTTTCAATTGTATTACACTTGTATTAACCATCTTTTATGCACTAAGTTCACAACTCATTTGTTTTACAAACTTGAATAGGTTGATGCTGCGGGAGCTTGGTCAAGCTTTAGCCGTTTGTTTAATAATTACTATTAGGGCTTTCGGTATTTTGTGATAATATGATGTTTTGGGAAATTGCAAACTTAATTAACCATGTGCTGGATAATATATGATGAATGATTTAGTGTTATTGCGTTACAATTGTGAGATTTTAATATCGATGATGTAATTATCTGGACTTGGTCTAGACGTCTAGATCGGGTTTTGAATGTTATATTTAGTGGTATCAGAGCCAAGTTAGTCAACACTCGGACTGTGCTTGGGCTCATATTATGTGAGAAAAATAGTTAGGTGATAACTTATTTAATCTAAAACTGAAACTTTAGTGGAAGACTGAGCCTCCAACGCTGGCCCTGTAAGTATTTATGTTATGTTATAATGATTGTATTACCTGAACTACTGCCTGGTTAAATGATTTGATGTGAGCTAGTGAAATCATCATGTTGGATGTCTGAACTGATCTTTGCATTCTGACATTGTGCTAGATTACCATAATGAGTTCACGTGATAGTCGTGGACGTGGTACTCGGGGGCGTCAAGGACGCTGAGGAGGAGCTCGAGCGGACTCATCCTCTATTGGTAGTATGCCCACTTGGAAACCAGCGAGATAGTTGGTACTCCTACTATTGAGACGGAGTCCCAGACTTTGACGGTTGGGGACAACGCACAGTCTCAGGCCATAATTCGAGTATTGGAGAGGGTCGTAGAGACTCATATGGGATTTAGATACCGAAGGTCGATTACTGAGTGACTTTGGTCGAATGGGGCAAATTTGTTAAGGGGCGTCATAGGAGTCGCTCTTACTGTTGCTAAATTTGGCTCGAGGCTATCGAGCGTATTATGACTGATCTTAACACTACTCCCACTCAAAAATTGAGGGCTACTGAGTCTCTACTCTAGGACGAAGCCCATCAATGGTAGCTGACAGTTGAGCAAGGTGGTCAACACGAACAGGTTAATTAGGATTATTTCAAGAACGCCTTCAAGGGTAAGTATGTCGAGGCGAGTTATGTTGAGGCTCGTCGACGCGAGTTTATGAGCCTAGTTCAGAGCGACCGATCTGTGGTTGAATATGAACCTAGGTTTTAGTGACTGAGTACATATGCACAGACTTTGGTAGCGTTTGACTACGACATGTGCGTGAGGTTTGAAAAAGGATTGAGATGTGATCTATGGGTTCTGATAGCTCCTCGGAGGGAGAGGGTTTTTGCTGTTCTGGTTGACAAAATAAGGATATTGGAAAAAGTGAAGCGCACTCAGCGAGAGTGGGGTGACTGCGAGAGGGATCAGATTAAGATTAAGTGGGATTTGGGTCCCTCTAGTTCTGGTCAACATCTTAAGAAACATGCGAGATTTGATAGGCCCCCGAGGCTCGAAGCCCCAGGCATGAGCTATAGCAATTGGAGATTCAAGTGTGCAATGATTGTGGGAAACGTCATCCGAGCTAGTGCTAGAGGAAGTTAGGAGCATGCTTTTTTTACGGGTCGATGGAGCATCAAGTTAGGGATTGCCTCCGTCAACCGGACCAAGTGCCAGCTGCAGTACAAACTACGGCTTCGAGTTTTGTTTAGCCTCCAAAGGTAATTTCACGACCACCTAGCGTTCGTGGTACTAGTAGAGGTGGTAATGGGTTTGGGAGAGGACAGAGAACACCGGGTAGAAGTGCAAGTCAAACTGAAGGCTCGTCAATCGACACTGGTTTATGCGGTGAGATGGCGCGAAGATAATAAGATGCTGATGTCATTACAGGTACCTTCTTTATTTATTCTACACCGTACTATGCTCTCATTGATATTGGATCTACTCACTCGTATATTGCTAATGTTGTTTCTGCGAATCTAGGTTTAAATGCTGAAAATACTGTTAGAGAGTTTTCTATGATTAGTCTTTTGGGTTGATAGAGTATACAGGCAGGTACCCCTAGAGCTACAAGGTCTGGTATTTCCAGTTGATCTAATGGAATTACCCTTTAATGAGTTCGATTTGATTCTGGGAATGAATCGGCTCGTAGAATATCAAGTCAGCCTAGATTGTACAACTAAGAGAGTTACTCTAAAAATGGATAAGAATGATGAGGTGGCCATAGTTGGTGAGCGTTGAGATTACCTCTCTTATGTAATCTCTTCTCTTGTAGCAGATAAGTTAGTTCGAAAGGACTGCGAGGCATACCTTGCCTAAGTGTCCGATTCTATTCCCGCAAAGCTTTCTGTGGGAGATATCTGCACTGTGAGGGAATTCTCAAATTTTTTCATGAGGTATTGCCTGGAGTACCTCTGAGTCGGGAGGTGGAATTTGGTATTGATCTGTTACTAGGTACGATTCTGGTGTCTATTGCACCCTACCACTGGTACAGAAGGAGCTGACCGAGCTAAAAGCACAACTTCAGGAACTTCTTGATAAGGGGTTCATCTAATTGAGCGTGTCTCCATGGTGGACACCGGTACTGTTTGTTAAGAAGAAAGATGGACCTATGAGAATGTGTATAAATTATAGACAGTTGAACAAGTTGACAATCAAGAATACGTACCTGTTATTGAGGACTGACGACTTGTTTGACCAATTTCAAGGAGCATCAGATTTCTCCAAAATTGATCTGCGCTCTAGTTACCATCAGCTCAAGGTCAAAGAGATTGAAGTGTACAAAACCACCTTCAGGACTTGTTATGGGCACTACAAGTTTCTAGTGATGCCTTTCAGTCTGACAAATGCCCCAGTGACATTTATGGATTTAATGAATCAAGTGTTTCAACTGTACTTGGACCAATTTGTAGTGGTTTTTTATCGACAACATCCTGATCTATTCTAAAACTGAGTTAGAGCACAATGCTCACATTCACATTGTAATTCAGATACTCTAAGAAAAATAATTGTATGCTAAGTTCAATAAGTGCAAGTTTTGGTTACAGAAAGTTATTTTTCTTGGTCATGTGGCAACGATGGAAGGGATTTGAGTCGATCCCAAGAAAATAGAAGCTATAGTTGAGTGGAATCAATCAAAAAATGTAGTTGAGCTTCCTAGTTTCCTAGATTTAGTAGGTTAATATCGAAGGTTCGTTGAGGGATTTTCTTTCATTGTGTCACCTCTAACGAAGCTGCTGCGTAAGAATGCTCTATTTGTATGGTCTGAAGCACAATAATCTAGTTTCGATAAGCTCAAGCTCATTCTGAAACAGGACCCTGTTTCGGTTTAACCAAAATCGGGTTAGGAATTTATGGTATATAGTGATGCATCGCATGTCAGGTTAGGATGTGTGCTTATACAAGATGGCAAGGTGGTCGCTGCGGTCGTGTTTCCTCTGAAGATTTGGATACACTATCTATATGGTGAAAGGTGTATCATTTACATCGATCACAGGAGTCTCAAATATTAATTAGCTTAAAAAGAGTTAAATATTCAGCAGTGCAGGTGGGTTGAATTATTTAAAGATTATGACTGCACGATAGAGTACCATCTAGGTAAGGCTAATGTGATAGTTGATGCCCTTAGCTATAGAGCGATGATTAATTTGAGGGAAATGTTAGCTCATCTGAGTTTGGTTGATGATGGTAGGTTTTTAGTGGAATTTCAGGTTAAACTGACTTGGGTTGAGCAAATTCGAGCTAAATAATTGACCGATAAGTCATTAGTTCAGCGATTGTAACATGTTGGTTCGAACGAGAATTCTGATTTCAGCTTGAACAGCAATAATGTGTTGTGTTTCAAAGGTCAGATTTGCGTAACTAATGATAAAGAGTTGAGACAGTCGATTCTACAGGGAGCGCATAGCAGCCCCTATGCTATGTAGCCTCGTGGGAACAAAATGTATTGAGACCTCTGAGAACTTTATTGGTGGCCCGGATTGAAACGAGAGGTAGTCACTTTTGTGTCCCACTGTCTAACATGCCAAAAGGTTAAGGCTGAATATCAGTTGCTTTCCGGCCTGCTTCAACCAGTTAAAATTCCTCAGTAGAAGTGGGAGCAGGTAACGGTGGATTTTGTTAATGGGTTACCTTTAACCCTCACCAAGAAAGATTCGATTTGGGTCATCGTTGATTGGTTGACCAAATCTGCTCACTTCATACCTATCCAGATAGATTACTTTTTGTAGAAGTTAACTAAACTGTATATTGCCGAAATTGTGACACTACACGAAATTCCAGTATCAATTATCTCTAATAGAGATCCGTGATTTACATCTCGATTCTGGAAGAAACTTCATGAGGCCTTAGGCATCTGACTTAATTTCAGCACTGTGTATCATCCTCAGATTGACGGACAATCTGAGTGAGTTATCCAGATCTTAGAGGATATACTCCGAGGTTGTATAATTGACTTCCCGGGTAGTTGGAAAAATTATCTACTGTTGGATAAGTTTGTATACAATAACAACTTCCAGTTTAGTATTCAGATGGCACCTTACGAGGCCTTGTATGGTCGTAGGTGTCATACTCCTCTATGTTAGACTGAATTCAGTGAACGTCAGATATTGGGTCTTGAGCTAGTTTTTGAAACTGAGAGCACTATGAAAGTGATTCGTGATCGTCTAAAAGCCGCTTCTGATTGAAAGAAATCTTATGCTAATTTAAAAAGAAAAGATATTGATTTTTCTATAGGTAATCAGGTGTTTCTAAGGGTATCACCTTGGAAAAAGGTTCTTTGATTTAGACGCAAGGGCAAGCTGAGCCTAAGGTTCATTGGCCCTTACCATATCTCAAACGTGTTGGACCTGTCACGTATCAATTAGAATTACTGTCAAATTTAGAATAAATTCACGATTTCATGTCTCGATTTTGAGACGATATCGATCTGATCTGTCGCACATTGTTCCAGTCGACGAGATCGAGTTGCGACCGGATTTAACATTTGAGGAGAAACTTGTCCAGATATTTGAACGTGATGTTAGGGTATTGAAGAAGAAAACTATTCCTCTATTAAAAGTTCTGTAGCGAAACCATGGTACTGAAGAGGCCAAGTGGGAACTTGAAGAATCAATCTGACGGTAGTATTCGTATCTGTTTAAATCGGGTAATTTTTGAGGTCAAAATTTTTTTAGGGGGAGAGTTGTAATGCCCCAAAATTTTAGAATTTAATTGTAAGAATTTGCAGTAATTAAAATTCTGTATCTGTGGTTTTGTGTTTTGCTATTGTGTTTAAGGTCTAGAGTTCGAGTTGCATCGTTAAAAGTTTTGTTACTTTTAAAGCAACCAGTATCCATGTGTTATGTAGTTAAGTGTAATTCTGTGTAAATTTGTGTCAAGAATGAGTCTGCTAGTTCACTGGTTAAGCATATGTCTGTATTCTGTTTGTTTCTTAGTTCGAGTCCCATGATATGCGTTAGAAAAATTTTGTTAAATGCTGGTATGAGGATGATAGTTAGTTAATAAATATTTTTAATGTCAATTTCTTTCCTTCCCTTTCTTCTTTTGTTTTTTGTTTTTTTTTTCTTTCTTTCTTTTTCCTCCTTTTTCATTTTGCTTCTTTTTCCTCTTTCAAGTGAGTTCTTTGATTTCATTCGGTAAGTGATTGTCAAAGTATTAAGAGTCCTAACTAATTTGAAGCATTTTTAGAAGATTTTTGTGTAAGTTCTGTAAAGTTGTTAGTTTCCGTTTATGTAATTGAATTGGGAATTCTTCAATTGCTGTATGTAAATTCGTTGTTAATTAATCATTAATCTTGTCTTTAGGCATGAATTCGGAGGAGGGTAATCCTTCGTGTGCTGTTACAAATTAGTTTGACAAATCATTGGTAAGCATTCGTTGTTTTCTTGGTGTTGATTTATTCGAAATAATTGATTGAGTGTTAACATTTGCGTTATCTAGTCATTTTAGTCAACTAATTGATTGCTAAATGGTTAATTAGGTTCCGAGTAGTCTCCGTGTTGTTTTTCTGTCAAAATAAGACTATGTGTGTGCCGAAAACCTTAATTTTATGAGTTTCAATCGCCGAAAATGGTGGATGTCGGTGCCACTTGGCCAGGCACATGGGCATGTGTCCAGATAGTGTGGTTGGCCATGTAACTCACTGTTCATCGATTTAGAGCCACACAGGCAAGGCACACGGCATGTGTCCAAGCCGTGTGTGGCCACATTAATGTAGGGTTCACACAGGCAAAGGACACGGACATGTGTCTAGGTTGTGTAACTTATTGTTCATTGTCTTGGTGTCACACTGGCATCTGTCCAAGCTATGTGACTCTCTATTTGTGACTTAGGACCATACGGCCAGGGACATGGGCATGTGCCCAGGCCATGTGGTTGGTTGTGTAACTCACTGTTCATCGATTTGGGGCCACATGAGCGTGTGTTCAAGCCGTGTGTGGATATATTAGTACGGGGTTCACACGATGAAAGGGCACGAGCGTGTGTCTAGGTCGTGTAACTCACTTTTTATTGTCTTGGTGCCACACAGGCAAGGACACGGGCATGTGTCCAGGTTATGCAACTATCTGTTTGTGACTTAGAACCACACGGCCAGGGACATGGGCGTGTGCCCAGGACGTGTGAGGCACATGGGAAGGACACAGGCGTGTGCCCAGGCCATATAACTCACTATTTATGTTTTGGAGCCACATGGGTAGAGGACACGGGCATCTGTCCATGCCATGTGAACCACACGGGCAAGGACACGGGCGTGTGTCCAAGCCATGTGGCATAATAATCGGGTTCGATTCTTAATTTTTCTGAGGCCATGTGTGTGGTCGACACTGATCTTGGCCTCCTCAATATATGAATGATTTGAATTCGATTGTATGAGGGCTCTCTAATGCTTTATGATTGACATATGTATAGCATAACTGTATGTGTAATGCGATAACTATTTCTGATATTGAACTGTACTCTATAAATGTGGGTATGTGTACACTGCATATGCATGGGTCGGGATATTGTGAAGAAGGAAGTACTCTGATCCGAACTATGGCTAAGCCACAATGCAGATAGCTCTGAATCCAGCGCTTAGACGCATTCTGATTTAGTAGTTAAGCTGCGACTCTATAAACGTGTCAAATAGATACCCTAAGGTGTTTAGGGATGGACAGGCGTTGAATGCCCTTATTGGTGTGTTAGGTTGGCCGAAGATGATGTGTAGAGGCTGGGGGTAGGAAAACTTGCATATGAAATTGATTTGTTTTGTAAATGAAACTGAAACTGCTTCTGCTTCTATAATTGAACTGTTCTGTATCTGAACTGGAAAGACTTTCGTTGCTTAATCAGATCTCGATATTCGAGAATGATCTTTCAATTGTATTACACTTGTATGAACCTTCTTTTATACATTGAGTTCACAACTCATTTATTTTCTGATTGAATTGCAGGTGGTTCACAAACTTGAATGGGTCGGCATTACGGGAGTTCGGTCAAGATTTAGCCTTTTGTTTAATAATTACTATTAGGGCTTTCTGTATTTTATGATAATATGATGTTTTTGGAAATTGCATACTTAATTAACCATGTGCTGGTTAATATATGATGAATGGTTTTGTGTTATTATGTTATAACTGTGAGATTTTAAGATCGATGATGTAATTATCTAGACTTGCTTTGGACGTCCAAGCTAAGTTTTGGGTGTTACAATGGAGGTCGTAGGTCTTGTTCAAGGATCTTCTCCCACTTAATATTTTAAAATAACATGCAATGTTTTTTTATCTCATATTTCAAGAATGATTATAAAATAGTCGTAGTGGCATTCTTACCTAACATATATGATATGCTTCTAACATATGGATGGCATGCTATGATAATTTTATAATATTCACATTCATTTATTCACAAGAATCAATTATATTATAAATAATTATAAAACAAATACATAATGAGATAGGTAATTAAAATAAAATTGTCAACCAAGATTTTCATGATTCTATTTCTAGAAAATAAATAAAAAATAAAATTACATAGTTTTTTGCCCCAAAGCATTCATTGGGTCTTCAACCACCATCGCTCCATCTTCTCCTCGTCATGGACTCCTTTTGGAAAAATTACATTTAAGTCCTATGTCCATTTTCGGCTCATAAAAATTCTATGAATTAAAAAAAAAAAGCA
>JABFAF010268814.1:0-14008 GCA_013677275.1 Gossypium schwendimanii | reverse complement strand
ACCAAGGATAGTATAAAATGAATTAGAGAGTGAATGATATATAGAATTAAATATTATCGAGTCTATTTTAATAGAAAAATAACGATGTGGGTAAAGGAATTTTATATTATGAGATATTTGAATTTTGGTTAGACAGGGTCAGAATGGTTTTAAGAGTCCCATGTTCTAACTTTAGAAAATCAGTAAAAATTGTACAAAAATTATTATGAGTTATAATTTATATTTCTAGATTCCTCGGTGTATATATTTTCTATAGAAACAAGTGAGAACACCATATGAAAATCATATGATGAGAAAATTTATTTTTAGTGAATAAAGGTCATAACCACCTGGCAGTGAAATAGGGGAGATTTTAATGAATAAACTATAGTAATTTACTAAACAAAAATTTTTGAAAATTTTATGGTAAGATAATACATGAGTTTATTTTCAGAAAAAATTTACGGATCTAAATTTTGAGTTTTGTAACTCGAGTTATAATTAAATGAGTGACTGTTGCGCAGGTGAACAACATTATGGTGAACAGTGAAACAAATTTTAAAAGCAAATTTTTATGCCCCGAACTAATAAGTTAAGTCAAGTAACGCCCCATACTCAACTCTGACAACAGTCTCGGGTAAGGGGTGTTACAAGGCAAAAAAGCATCAAGTTAGTTTCTATACTCTGTACATGGATTTGCTTTGAATGCTATGTATGCATAAGGATAAGTAGGTTATGAGTATCTGCAAGTGTGTCAATATGTATGAAATGGTTGTGGTACAATATATATATAATATATAAATTTAGCATACTCCATGGTATTATGTTTATGAGATAATATGCTCGTGTCTGCTGTTTATGTTGTGGAGTATGGAATGAAAATTCACGGGATAGATGGAGTAGGTTTTGGCATATGGAGGAATGTGTAGATGGATAAGGAAATGAAATTTCTGTTAAATTTTGCAATCTAGTGTTGTTGGGTGCAAACTGTGATGTGTAAAGCTTTGGGCCTTTCAAAGGGGACACTACGGCATCTGAGCATCAATGTTAGATATAAGATGGGATGATATCGACTAGCTCGCTAAAGCGACATCGTGATGACAGTAAGGTCATTCGTGGTGACACCTCAAAGAGGTTTAATGTGTAAGACCATAACTAGGCTATGTCATACAATACAGTCTACTGAGACACTAAACACGTGGTAGTCTGTCGGGATAGTAAACACGAGGAAGTTCGTCAGGACAGTAAACACGAGGAAGTTCGTCAGGACATGAAACATGGGGATTACAGGTGTAAGACTATAGCTCGGCTATGGCAACCAATAGAGTCTTCCAGGACATTAAACATTGGGCATGATGTGTAAGACCATAGCTCGGCTATGGCAACCAATAGAGTCTGCCAGGACATTAAACATTGGGCATGATGTGTAAGACCATAGCTCAACTATGGCAGTATATGGAGTTCACCAAGACAGTAAACGCAGGGTATTTCGCTAGGACCATAAACCTGGAGTAGTCCGCCAGGGCAATAAATGCGAGGTAGTCTACCAAGATGGTAATAATGGAAAATCACACAAAAAAGGAAAAATGCAAGTGTTGACAAGTGATAGCTAGCCAACAGATTTAAGGAATCCATGTAAAAGGGCAAAAGTAATAGGAATGGGAAAAGCTTGCCAAAATGTTGACAAGGAAGTCAGTAGGGCGTAAGGTGGTAACCCAACTAAAATCAATTATGGGAATGATGTGTCGATAATGGTTTGTATAAAGGAAAACGAAAGAAGATTCATCCATGGGTCGCATGTAAGTATCGGCTAGAAAATGATCAGAAAAACTCTATATGTTAGAGAAAGGTCTTGGATAAGTAACGAGAGATTCACTCTCAATATAAGGCTTCATTGAAACTATAGTTTATACAAGGGGCACAAACGTATATACTCCAGATAGTCTACTCTATAAAGTGGGGTTAGTTAGAACCTATGGATGAAAAGAGGTACTAATAAGGAATATCGACGTGACAGTTATGTCTGTCAAGACTATTCCTCTTTGAGGGGAAAATATTGCGGGTACACCTACCATAGAGTTAGTTCTGTATGGAACCATTGTCACACTTGGTTTTATTTAAGTCCAGAATTTAGGAATAATTGGGGGCTAAATAGAAAGAAACCATACATTGACGACTTCTATTGAAAAATTAGGATAATTTAGTGTCTGATTTGAACATAGTTGAATTAGAATTCTGGTTCGGTTGGATGGGAACCAATTGTTCGCTAGTGGGAGACAAAATGATTACCAATATGGATGGTTTTGATAAGATTGAAGACCATGCGTGAAGGGTTATAAATATCTAAGAATTGAATTACCGGGGTTATTTCTTCTCAATTCTGTTTTATTTTTTTCTCTTCTTCATCTTCTTTTTTGGTTGCTCCGTGGAAGAGAAAATCATGAGAAGCTCCTCATGGAGTGATGATCATGAAGTTTGAGTCGGAAAAGTAGAGAATCCAGTGAGCTGGTAAGGTTCTAAGTCCTTCGGTGTTCTTAAATTTAGTAAATAAAGTTAGGAATTTTTAAAACCTTTAAGGAGTTCTGAATGTTTCTAAAAACTGAGTTTTTAAGCTAGAATGTTAAGTTTAATTTATGACTTTGGTTTGCTTAGCTGCCAAGAGAATGAAAACTCTAGCATTTGGAAGAGCTAAGCTAATGAGGCAAAGAAGCATTAGGTGAGTTTCTGTACTCCATACATGGATGTGCTTTGAATGTTATGTGGTCAGTATGATCTTTGTTGTTTAAGAATGATATGTATGCATAAGGATCAGTAGGTATATGAGTATCTGCAAGTGTGTCAGTATACATAAAATGGTTGTGGTACAATATATAAATCTATCGTACTTCACGTTATTATGTGTATGCAATGATACACCTTGTCTACATGTTTATGAATTGTGGAGTATTGGGATAAATTTTTGATGGAATAGATGGTAAGGGAATGAAATTTTCGTTAGATTTCATAATCCAGTGTTGCTAGGTGCAGACCGTGATGTGCGAAACTTTGGGCCTTGCGGATGGGACAGTGTAGTGTTCGAGCATCAAGGTTAAAAGTGGTGAAATGGAGGAATATATGGATGGATAGGGAAATAAATTGCTGATAGATTTTGCAATCCAATGTTGCTAGTTGCAAACTGTGATGTGCGATGCTTAGGGCCTTGCGGAGGGAACACTGCAGTGTTTGAGCATCAAGGTTAGATGTGAGGTGGAATGTTATCGATTAGCTCACTAGAGCGACATCTTATCAAACTCTTCCCATTATATAGCAATGAACTATCTCATTAGATTCTTCCCAATGTTTTCTAGCCTTATCTTGAGTGGCCGGAAGATACTTAATATCAAGAACTATTTTAAATTTCTCATAGCTCAAGACAATTATCAGGTTCCTTTTCCATTCCTTATAGTTATTTTCGTTCAGTTTGTTTGTATTAAGTATGTTCAATAAGGGAGTTGGTGTCATTTTCGAACTAAAAATAAAACATCACATATTGTTATCTTTGTATTAAGTAAATTTTTGAAAAATGCTTTGCAACACTACGAAATGCATTAAAATGATACATTTGTCTTATATTAAACCTTGATAACATTTGTAAGCCATTGGAAAGATAATTGTCATGCCCATTGAATCAAGTCACAGTGGAGTAATCATGATTAACTAGTAAGAACATGAATTTGCATCCAATTAGTACATTAACCTAATTCATTAGGCATTTATACGTACTAATAATTGTGTAACATTTGGGCATCATTTTAAGCTAGTATAGCTCTGTTGGGAGTTACTTAATTAGAAGATCTTGTGTGTATAACCGTCAACTCAACACCTAACGCATCATTCACCACAAATGAGTCATTGTGGGACAATTGTGATTTGATAGAATTTCTTGACTAGTTGTCACTTTTAAAGATAGAATTTCTTGACCCATCGCACGATAATAGCTTCCAGAAGGACCAATCTGATTATCATTTGATAACAAGAGAATGCTTCTTACTTTCAATAAATCTCCTCAGTGAAATCCACATAGCAATCCTACAGTATGGTAGTACACTTGTCATGCCATCACAAGAGACCATTGGTGGAGGTTGCAGGTCTTGTTTAGGGACCATCTCCACTTAATATTTTAAAAACATGCAACGTTCATAATTTTTGGCATCAATCACGTATGATCAATCTATGCATGATAAGTACATATGACATTCTTTCCTAAACCATACGACATGCTTATCTCATGTATGCTTGACATGCTATAGTAATTATATAATATTAACATTCAATTATTCACAAGAGTCAATCAAACAATTTTTATTCTCAACAGTTTTTCTTTTAAGGGAAAAACCAAAGTGAACCATACACCAGGTAAGTTCCCAGGAAAGGGAGGTGAGTCTTATTTGACCACTTAAAAATCAAACTTTTCCTTGCAAGATCCAATCCTAGAAATGCACATTCTCATTACCATACTTCTCACAATAATCGAATAATCTAAAGAAATTAATGGAACAATACAACACATGTATTTTCTCATTACCATACTTCTTATCTTTAATAGATCAACTATGGATCATCTCATATATATATCACAATTATATCATAAATAATTATTAAACAAATATATAAAGAAATGTGTAATAAAATAAAATTGCCAGTCTAGGTTTCCATGGTTCTATTTCCAGAAAAGAAATGAAAACCCAAAAAATTACATAGTTTTCCACCACAAGGAATTCCTTGTGTCTTTGACCACCATTGATCGATCTTCTCCTCGTCATAAACTCCTTTTTAGAAAAATTACATTTATGTCTTATGTTCGTTTTTGGCTTACAAGAATTCTAAAAATAAAAAATAATCCAACGTGAAGATGATAGTCCACGGTCTATTTCCTAAAACCACAAACTTGGCAAAAAAGTAATAATTATATAACAAAAATATATAATATTGCATTCATTCACATACATTCCCCTAAACATGTGAATAATTACAAAAATACATCTTATCAAATATTAAACAAACAAGATGAAGAGAGAGATTCAGTCTTAGTTTGCACCATAAACATAGCACAACTTGAAGCACTAATACCAATTGTTGGAAAAAACCTAGTTTGAAAATGATTTTCTTGCACAGCGAAAAATTAAAATTTTGAAAACTGACCGTGTTTGTGATATTTATAGCAATAAACCTTAATTGAATACGTATGTGTTTTTTGATAAACGTATCCTTAATTTTATTAGCTTTCAAGCAAATGATCTTTTTCGCTATTCTCGTACAACGAATTGCTTTGAGTGTGGGTGATCTGTCGTAATTCATTATAGTAGATTAAACTAATTTGCACACCTTAGGAGCTTGAACATAAGCATTTTAGTTAAGTTTTAATTATGTTTTCATAAGTTTAGTTCAATTCAATAAAGTGTATAGTTTGAGTCTTTTACTGACCTTAAGGGCTGAATGAGGCCGAAAGTGAGCTAATATATTGTGAGTGTGTAGGAGACCATTAGAAGGCGTACTAACTCAATACTGATCGCTATATTGCAATACGGAGCATTGGATGTCACAACATAGGGAGTAGAATAGAAGAATTCTAAGACTACCTTTGGTGTCGCAACATAGCCAGAAGATGTCGTGACACACCCCTAAAGATGAGCATATTACCCTCGATTTGGCGACACAGGACCTAGTGTGTCGCGGCATCACCTCTGTAGGGGAAATAATTACAAGCCAGGGGCATTTTGGTCCACACAATCAAATGTTAAGCACGAAAACAGTAGCTGACCTAGGGTTAAGGACGACGACCACTCTAAAGTCTATAAATAGGCTCATTTAGCGCATGTTATGGATAGCTTTCATATTGTATAATTTTCTTCTTAGGTTTAACTCTTAGTTTTTTCTCTTTTCGTAGGCTTTAGGTTTATTTAATTTCTTGTTATTTACCTTTGTGAGAAGAATCATATTTGTAAAACACAATCAAACTCTATGACGATTCTACAATCAATTCTAAATATAAATCAGGTTTCTTCTCGAACTCTATACTTTTGAATTATTCTTAATGTATATTATTTCTATCAAATTCATATTGTTTATTAGATCCATGGGGAACTAATCCTCCTATGGGGGATTAGCGAGTGGAGGTATGATTACTTCACTGTTTTGTAGGGATTTCTTAGCAGATCAGTTGTTCAGGAATGGAAGAACCTAAATCCTAGACTTGGCAACCTTAGGAAGTCATCAAGGTGAGAATTATCCCAAATTTGGTATGACCTATCTGTGAACACCTTCACCTTGAACCAGTCTAAACTGTGAGGTTGAAAGATAGGTAGTTCTTCCTGACTTAGTATTTTAGTGGAAGATTAGAAGATCCTACTGGGGTATTGACTAGTTAATTGAGCAAGAAAACCTGACACAACAGTTGGTTATGATTACTGAAGTGAGCTAATCACCCGTGCCTAGATTTGATATATATTTTACTATTTAATTTCTTGTGATTTATTTATTTATTTTCTTTCTATTACCGTTATTATTAGTATAAATCACTTAAACCTTTGTTTTTATTCATCATAATATAATTCATTTAAAGTACTAGTTAGATCTATTTATGTTTAGATTGGAATTAATTTAGTGCTCGCTTCCCTTGGGTACGATTCCCGAAGTACTCACCTACTCAGTTGTGACTATATTCCACCTTGACCTATATACTTACGGATACCGCCTTTCACATATTTTGTGTAGGATTCGGAGCCACTATTCGATGAGGCTAACAATAACAATTTTGAAATCCACCACCACCACCACTACAGCTATCCACAAGCAATCTCATGGTGCGTAACAAGAGGACTTTCAAGGAATATGCACTACCGATTCTAGACATGGTTCAATGGAGTATAAGGAGGCCAGCCATCATGACCAATAATTTCAAAATCAAGCCAGCTATGATCCAGAATAATTTGCAATTTTGAGGAACTATAGCAGAAGATCCAAGTCAACATCTAAAATGATTCCTCTAGCTTTGTGATACCTTCAAATATAATGGGGTCGTTGATGCTATTTGTCTTCAGTTGTTCCCCTTTTCATTAATTGATAATGTCTTTTCTTGGTTAGATTCGCAGGCACTAGGATTAATCACAGATGTGGGATAAACTCACAAGGAAATTCCTACAAAAGTTCTTCCCCATTAGCAAGAAGATCCAACTAAGAAAAGAAATTTCTATATTTAATCAATTCGAGGGGGAAATTTTTCATGAAGCATAGGAGCATTTTAAGAATTTTATTTAGAAATGCCCACACCACAGATTATCTGAGTGGTTAAGACTATAAATTTTCTATAATGGGTTGCATGTACATTAAAAGTTAGGATTAGATAGAGCAGCAGAAGGTGCCTTAATGAACAGAACATACGAGGATGCATACAAACTAATAAAAAATATTGTAATGAAGTCCTACCAGTGGCTAACTGAACGACACACATATAGCCAGAAACTATCTACAATAAAAGTTGTCCATAAGGATGATAGTTATCAACAATTAGTGGATAGAATCAATTGGATAGAGGCTCAGAAGAATGCACCAACTATAGGTGAAGGAGACAAACCACTCTTCCACTATTTTAGCACTCCCACTTAGTATGTGAAGTATATCAGAAATAGGGGTGGAAATCTTTATTTGAATACATACATTCCTGGACAAAGAGATCACCCAAACTTAAGATAGGGATGAAACAATAGAGGAGGTAATAGTTTTAACCAAGTGAAAAACACTAACTATCAACCTCCATATTTACAGAAACCTCAAGAAAGAGTCAGCGCAAATGACCATACTGGATATGGTCAATGTTTGGATCAAATCGAAGGGAGAATGCATTCAATGAGGATGGATGTGAATGAATTAGTATAAGTGCACCAATTCAGTAAAAACATAGAATAAGCTAGAAGATTAGATGAGCCAATTGATGAGAATGATAGGAGATATTAAAAGGAAAATTGGCATCGGCATTCTGAGCAATACCAAGAATAATCCTCTAAAGGAAGGAAAGGAGCATGTGAAAGATATTGCACTCTGTTCAGGAAAAATCTTAAGTAGCCCAGAAACTTTGCCAAGAGAGGAGATAAGAGAGAGTGCAAAGGATCTTTAAGAAGTCCCCCAGAAGCTGATAAAGAACCAGAACTAGAAGAGGTAATTGAATTGGCAGCTAAGCAAGAAAGAGAAATAATCAAGGAATCTGCTATTGCAAAGATACCATTCCCTTCAAGGTTGGAAGAGAAACAAAAACAGGATGAAGATGAGTTTGTAAGTTTTCTAAACTTGTCCAAAACATTAAATTTCAATCTACCATTAATTGAACTAATTGAAAAAGTCCCTAAATGCACCAAATTCTTAAAAGAAATTATGTCTAGGCATAGAAAATTTAATATAGGTGAACAAGTTAATATAAGCACTTCTTATAGTGCTATTATTTTTAGATAGGTTCCCCAAAAGCTAAAAGACTCAGGAAGCTTTACAATTCCCATTGAGATAAGGAGCATTCAGTTTAATAAAGCTCTATGTGACTTAAAAGCTAGCATCAATTTAATGCATTTATCCATTTATGAAAAGCTTGGATTAAGGGACCTTAAAAACACTCAAATCACACTATAGCTGGCTGACAGATCTTCAGTACAATTGAAAGGAGTATTGGAAGATGTGTTAGTCAAAGTACGTAGTTTCATCATCCTGGAAGATTTCGTAATATTAGATTTTGAGGAAAACCTTGAAATACCTATCCAGTTAGGAAGGCCTTTTTTAGCAACGTCAAAATCCACCATTGATTTGAAAAAGAACAAGTTAACAATAAAGATCAATGGTGAAACAGAAATTTGTAAATGTGGTCACCAACAATGTGGGTAAAACAAAATGGACTGAGGAGAGCATTATAATGAATTAGTTATTTTTAACCCTAATAATCTTGAATCAAGGGACATACTTCCTACAGTCAATGTAGGTCAAAAGAACAAGTTGAAGGAAAGAGATAAACGAAAGAAGGTGGAGTGGCATGAAAGACGATGGATTAATACTAAAAGAATCAAAGAATCGTCCTTATATGAATTAATGGTGTTGTCAGATGAATCCAGTAGTAAAACTTGATTATTTAAAATTGATATTTAAATTTCTGTAAATTATTGTATATTTAGCTAACTGTTTAGTCTAGATTTTAATTTTTATCAAATTTATGTTTTATTCAAACCATGATACTCTAGAAATTGGAAGTTTGGGCAAAAATGGAGCCAATGTCACAACACGACAACCCCTTGTCACAACACCAATGCCAGAATTGATGAAATTGACAAAGCCACTTCGATGTGGGGACACAAATTATGTGTCTCGCAACACTGAAGCCATTATACCTCGATGTCGCGACAACAACAAATTGTTAAGGGTGTCATGATTCAAAACCTCTATGTCGTGACATCGTTGCAATTTTCTGTATGGTTAACCCTACCTAATTGAGCAACTTGAATGACTAAACATAATCATACCTGGGTTTAAGCTAAAAAATCTTTATTTTTAAACCCCAAAACACTAAAACCTCTTTAAACTCTAATTCTCTAAAAATCTTCTAAATTTCTAAAACCTTAGAATTCTTAAAACCTCCAAATCTCCTTTTAATTCCAACTATTTTTTTTGTAGATTTTAATTTTAGGAATACACTCACTCAATGCAAGGATTTGGAGACAGAACAACAAGAGTTCTCAAAGGAATCTGACAAATCTCCATTTAAGGATTAGGGTTCCTAACTCCTAATTTTATTGTTCCTTTGGAAACCTTGCTTGTTAATTCGTTAGTTATTGAACTTAAACAATATTCAAAATGCCTCCACGAAAGGTTAGAAGAACTAATGAACCAAAAATGTCGACAATTTCAAATCTCTTTAATTTCCATAATCCAAACATTCAAAAATAGTTTTTAGAATTATAGGGAAAAAAATTATTCAAGAGAGGGGATTTGAACCATCAATGGTTCTCTGTCAGGAGATATGACATTTAGTTAGATATCATAGATGGGAATGATTTTGTACGATTCCAAAAGACTGTGCTATAGCCCTTTCAGTTTAAGAATTTTATGCATCTTTATGGGACTAAGAATCTAGAAAAGCTAAATATCATACATGGGAAATGACACCTGTGTGAGGGAAAGATGTACGAATTACCCATTAGGTTATTTGTGAATTTTATAATGCTCCATTTTACGAAAAATATTTTATAGAAGAAACTGATTTGGAATTTTTTTGAGATATAAATATGGACAACATTATAAACTTCCTAATAGAGGGGAGGGGTGAATGGAAATGTCACCCATGTACTGATATTCCAACCTTATTTAAGCAAGCAACAATGTTTCCTAAAGCAAAGATGTGGATTCAATTTCTATGCACTAGAATAGATCCTACTTTCAATGTTTCTAATGTCAATACTTTTCGAGTGGTTCTACTTGACGCTATTTTCCAGAAAAATAGGTATGCTTCAGAACACGAATATACCAGAAGATGAAGCGATGCATTAGTGGCCAAAAAATGAGAGTCTTTTTTCCCCACTTAATGACGACCTTATGCAAAAGAGCAAGCATTTCGATGGCATCTACGAAGCAATCAATGAAGCCATCTTGAAGAATAATTGGTGGCACTCTATATACAAAATACACTAAGCATTCCGATGGCATCTAAGAAGCAATCAATGGAGTGGAATAAACGCCAACAAGAGATAATGGTCACTTTGGCTTCATTGTAACTGAAAGAAAAATCAACTACTCAATAACAAATTGGCGAGAGTAGTCATCCTAAGCTAGATTGGATGATACAATGGATGTTGGACTTAGACCTGATTTTTCGAGAATTCAGGCAACAAAATAATATTAGGGTAACTAATTATACGCCGGATATGTTTGGGTCGACACATCCAGAGCAAGAAGAAGAGGAGGAGAAGAGTGAAGAAGAAGAAGAAGAAGAAGGAATTGAGGAGGGGGAGGAAGATAATGAGATGGATTTTGAGGAGGATGACTGAACTTTTAATTTTTAATGTTTAAATATTATATTAAATTTGGGATGATTTTAAATTTATTTTATTCGAAGTAGGAGTAATAGTATATGGTTTTATGTTTAAATTTTCTTTGTAGGAACCCCATATGGAAGAAACACAATGATTTCGAGCTTTCAATAATAAAAGGAAGAAGCACCCACCAATTTCTTATGACACTATCATGATCAATCGAGTAATTCTTTCCTCTCTTTTTTTTACAGGGATACACATTGAGGACAATGTGTTATCAAATGTGTGGGGGTAACAGAGAAAATTTGTGTGAAATTTTTATGTTTTGCTTTGGTTTTTCTTGTCATTTGTGTGCTTGAGCTTGTAGAAATACAAGTCATTGTTTAGGAGCATGTACATAAGTTGATTGTATTTATGGTAAATTTGGCATGATGATAGGCGATTTTAAATTTTTTATTATTAGAATATTAAGTTCTATATATTACACTGTAAATAGGCATTAAAAAATTAAATGTACCAAATGATATAGAGAATACAAAGAAACAAGCATGCTAGTATGATTGATAAATTGTTGAATTTTGTGATTGTTTGGCAGACTAAATTTGGGAATATTGTGATACCTAGGGATGACGTAAGGCATTTCTTGGTATACACCTAGAGCCAAATAACTAACCCTATTTAATCATCTTTAGTACCTATTTCAAGCTAGAAAACCCTTCTTGATGAACATTTATACAAAACCTAAGCTAAAAACAATAATTTGTGCTTATCCTTTTCTTTGGTCCTGAATTGCATGATTATAGACATTTTGTAAAAACAAAGTGATAGGAAAGATTAGTAGAGTATAGTGATTACAGGTTAGCCTAAAATGTGCAAAAGAAAAAAAAGTCAAAAAGGAAAATTACACAAGTAAAAAAAAGTATGTGAAAAGTGAAGGTATTTGTGAGTAGGGTATTATGTAAAAGAAAGAAAAGTCAAAAAGTCACAAAAATAGAAAAACTCATTCATCAGTGTAACAAAAACTTGAGAGCTTGTTGTAGTTACTATATGATACTAAGATTTCCTGTAACGAGATAAAAGGAAGGTGAGAGAAGGAGAAATAAGACGGTGAGTGGAAAAGGGTCACTAAGGGGGAGAATAGAGGACAATATGATGTGCCAAATTATTTTCGTGTTTGAAACTACTTGATGCTTACTATTCTTGAAATCCATACCTGTCTTAAGCCTTAGAGCGTTACAAGCCGAAAAGCCTTATGTGATCTAGGTAGACTTATTTACAATTTGAAATCATACTAAACAATTGTATTTATGATTGTTTGTGTTCTGCTAGGATAATCAAATTACTTTATAATTTATTGATGAATTCTTATATTTGAGACCCTTAATGCTTATATGCTTTGTAATATATTGAAATTAGGTGTTTGATAACAAAAGTTGTAAGTCAGCTATATATCATGCCAAGGTTATGTGTGAATATGAAATGCTTATTCATGTAATCGAAAGCTAACACTTGTACCATACTTGTTCAAGGGTTGTCTTTTCTTTTACTGTTTTCATTTGTTTTGCTTGAGGACAAGCAATGACTTAAGTGTGAGGGAGATTGATTTATCATAATTCGATATAGCAAATTTAACTAGTTTTCGCATTTTAGGAGCTTGAACATAAAAATTTTGTTAAGTTTTAATTATGTTTTCATAAGTGTAGTTCAATTGAATAAAGTGTGTAATTTGAGTCTTTTACTGACCTTAGGGGCCGAATGAGGCCTAAAGCTTAGCTAATATACTTTGTGAGTGTGCAAGAGACCATTAGAAGGCATACTAACTCAATACTAGTCGCTATGTTGCAACACAGAGAATTGGATGTCGCAACATAGGGAGCAGAATAGTATATTTCTAAGATTGCCTTTAGTGTCGCGACACAGCCTAAGGATGTTGCACACACTCCTAAAGATACCTTGAAGATAACCATCCTACCCTTGATGTCGTAACACAGGACCTGGTGTGTCGCGACATCACTTCTGTACGAGAAATAATTACGTGCCAAGGGCATGTTGGTCCATACAATCAAGTGTTTAGCACGAGGATGGCCATTGACCTAGGGTTAAGGACAACCACTGTAAAGTTTATAACTAGGATCATTTAGAACATGTTATGGACAACTTTCATATTGTATTATTTTCTTCATAGATTTAGCTTTTAGTTTTTTATTTCTTAGGCTTTAGGTTTATTTAAGTTCTTGTTATTTACCTTTGTGAGGAGAATCATATTTGTAAAACACAATCAAACTCTGTGAGGATTTTGCGATCAATTCTAAATATAAATCAGGCTTCTTCTAGAACTCTATACTTTTGAATTATTCATCATGTCTATTCTTTTTATCATGTTTATATTGTTTATTATATCCATGAGGAACAAATCCTACTATTGGGGATTAGCGAGTGGAGGTATGATTAATTAACTATTTTGTAGGAATTTTTTAGCGAATCAGTTGTTCAGGAAAGGAAGAACCTAAACCCTTGGCTTGACAACCCTGGAAAGTCATCAAGGTGGGAATTAACCCAAATTTGTTATGGCCTATCCATGAACACCTTAACCCTAAACTGGTATGGACTGGGACGTCATGAGATAGGTAGTTCTTACCAACTCAGTATTTCAGTGCTCAACTCCCTTGGGTATGATTCTCGAAGTACTCACCTACTCCGTCGTAACTAGATTATAACCTGACCCATATACTTACGGATACTACCTTTCATATATTTTGTATAGGATTTCTACTCTGGACGTTGGTACGTCCGGAGGCGGTTAATGGGCTCGAACCAATTGAACCAAAACATAGAATGTTACACCTCTTACCCGTGTTTATCGCCGAAACAAGGTAAAAAGTATTATCAAACATAAAATACATATTTTCATACAATCGGAGTTTTTTTAATAAAATTTTTGACATAATCCCTTTTACAAATGTCTAATCCCTCCTGCAAATTTTCAAAAC
>JABFAF010268813.1:0-19655 GCA_013677275.1 Gossypium schwendimanii | reverse complement strand
AATTAAATGGAAGTTTCTAGTGATATGTTTTGAATTAAAAGAATTATGGTGGTACTAAAATGTATATTGAATTGAGAAATTGATTTGAATTGTGAACATGAGAAATTGTGAATTGAATGAAATAAAAATAAACCATTGAATTACATGAGTAAGTATCAGGTCTTGTAGGCCCTATTTGTTATAATTATAGTATTTTGAAGTTATAATGTAAAGATTTATAAAAACATGTTAATAATTTGGAAAACCTTAATTTGAATGAAATTTTGTAACTCGATTTAATACGTATGCAAATGTATGTGTTCTAGTAATGCCTCGTACCCTATTCCAGCATCGAATACGGGTAAGGGGTGTTACACCCACCATGTTCCCTCAGAACTGCTAGGTATTTTGAATCATCTAAATAGTAGTCATCTTGATCTCAAAATTATTGGCATTAATTGTCGATCTCTCCATATTGCCTCGTACGACATCTAGAGTTTGTAGTGCATAGTTGCACAACATCCTTTGAGCCATCTGTAACTCTTCTTTAACTTGTGCTTGTCTTTCAGTTGGATCGTCAAATAAAGGATTTTCTCAAAGTAATTCAACTACTACAGGCGGATCATTTTGCATTGTTGATGGCTGCGTTTAAAAAATCACTCTGGATTAGGATGTGGCTAGATTGGAATGCTTCCACTTCGGGTCATACACTGAAATCAGAGATAGGACATAAAAATTGGTAAAAAAAATAGAAAAAATAAAAATTGTATCTATAATTTTTAACTTTTCTATTTATCCTACTAATTACAAAAAATAAAATTACATTTATTGCCGAAACCTCTTCGGCAACGGCGCTAACAAGTTGACCACCACCAAACGTGCAAGCATTTGGACTAGAAATATTCAAAAAAAAAGATATGGCATTAAAACAGTGGTGTCCGCAAGTATACGGGTCAAATTGTAACATAGTATTGTACAACGGGGTATAAGAAGTACTTTGGGGATCGTACGCAAGGAAGGATGGATTAAAACCAAAATTATTTCTACAATAATAAGTCTAAACAATACTCACCTTAAATAATATTATGATGAATAATAATAAAGAGGATTAATATTAATTACTAGAAAGAAATTAATCAACAAAGAAATCGGATTGTAATTAACTTTAGAACTCGAGTTTTAGTAAATTAGCTAATAACTAACCAATTATTACCTTTTGGCCTCTAACTAATTAAATAATCGATAAATACTCACTTATCTTTCAACTTTGCTTTTTAAACCGAGATAAATTACGATTTACTCAACAAACTTATCTCTCGACCTCGTTTTACCTAGATGATTTCCTAGGGTTGTCAATCCTAGGGTTTAAGCTAACATAATTTAAGCCAACTAATCGTATGAGGAACCCTTGTTCTTTTGTTAATTAGTCTCACATATGTTCATTAACCTTCCTAAAAGATTTAGCTACTCATGAATCTAGAGACCATTTCCTAAGAAATAATTTAATCATGCAAAAACACAAGTAACTAAAACGAAAGGAAGATAGAAATTGATCCATTTGATAAACTGGAAGCGCAAGGTTCTGTAAAACACTTTAACATCTAGTGAGATATTGATGTTGACAAGAAATAAGTGAAAGAAAAATATTAAAATACTTAATAACTGAGTCTTGGACTCAAAGCGAATCCAAGTTAGAACAAGAAATAAAAACTGTTTTGAAAAGAAAATAAAAACCTAATTAAAATCCTAGTTAAAATATGTTTATAACTAAAACCTAAAACCTACGCTAAAAGCTTACCTCCTTAGCTTAGCATAAGCTTTACTATTTATAGGAAAAGTTAGCTTCTCACTTAGGTCAATTACAGGCCTTAATTATACTAAATATGGATTGTGCAAATGAAAACATCCTTAATTAAATTTTTCCCTTCGTCAGACCTGTGTTCTAACACAGGCTTTTATGTGTCACGACACACAACTTTGAACTTGACTTCTAGAGTTCATTTCATCCTGTTGCGACTTGATTGTCATTCTTGATGCTTTTGGGCCTAAAAATAGGAGTCGTGTAAACTTAATTAACTCATTAAAACTACCTTAAGGCCTGTATTGCCCCAAGTGGTCAACTAGCTCAAAATTATGCAAAAAAAATGGCTATTTTGCAAGAAATTAAATCTAAGCTACTGAAACTGAAAATGCAATAAAATAACATAAAATGGCTTAAAAACAAGCTCGTTAAGTGTCAAAAAGTACGTAATTTGCCACTACAAATTGTGGCAGGTCAGTTACCCTTAGAGGATATGCTTAATTCTTTGGGATAAATCCGTCCTCTAAATATGATTCTATTTTATCTCATGGTAACCAGTACATCTTCCTTTTTGAAAAATCAATTACTATCAAATAGTAATTTAATAATTCATCACAAAGACAACAAACCCGTGGCCACATTTACTTTTCATCTATCATGTAATGCCATTGGTAGGATATCATTTACCAATTTCTTGGGCTATAAATTCCACTATTGTGAATGATGCTACATATTGCAAGTCGTGTACCCAACGCTCCAAGTTTTGATTCCTTATCTATTACAAAGGGTATTAATGTAATTAACAAATATTTTATTAAACTAATTTGTTCAAAAAATACAAGTACACTTAGACAAAAATACAACACTAAGGGTACTAGATCCCAATAGTTTCCCACTTGCCCTAATGAAGTAGCTGAGTCATATTTCACATTACCATACCCTCTATATGTTTCCCCATAATCTTAGCCACCAGGTGCTTGGTAAAACAAATCCATAAGGTTGTCCTTAGATCAATTTTGACTACATCTACTATTCCACCAATTACTACTGTCTCCCTTGTGATACTTTTTATCAATGAGCTTCATCCTCATGTGGTTTCTTTGGTGTTTAGGTATTTTTGTATTGTTATAGTGTCATAGTTTTTTTCCTACCACATATTCGAATTCCATAGTGAAGTTAGTAAAGCAACCCTTCTTGATACTTATTCACATTATGGACTTGATACTTAGGACAAACACACAAACTGATGTCAATTTCCTCAAATTTAGACACATTTGGAAGCCAGAATTGGTATAATTGTTAAGATAATATCTCCTTTAGAATAAACAAGCATATAATCCCACATTCTCCATAAATACTTGGGTATATGCTTAACTACTTGCCAATGTCTTGGATTGAGATTTACCTAATATTGACTCACCAACCCTACTGCGAAATGGATATTTGAATGTTTGTATAACATATCATACATAAGAATTCCTACTATAGAAGCATAAGGAACCTTTCTCATGTATTATCTTTCTTCTATGTCTTAGGACAACCCTCTAAAGAAATATGAAAACCCGATACAAAGGGTTGAGTTCTCTTCTTAGAATTGGCTATTGCATAACGTTCCAATATCTTGTCTATGTATGAAGCTTGTGATGATGCTATCACTTTGTTCTTTCCCTCAAGATTGGAATGCCTAAAACAAAGTTAGCTTCTCCTAATTCTTTCATGCTAATCTATTTGGTTAACCATAATTTAACCGAAGATAATGTCATTGCATCATTTCCAATAAGTAGAATGTCATTGATGATCGCCTCTCCCCTACTCTCGCGAACGGGGGAGAGAAACCAACGCTAAAAGCAACAATAAAATAAAATACGATAGGTCAGTTGTAATTTAATTGTACAATAGGGTACAAAGTACTCCAAGGATCGAACCCAAGAGAGTCTAACCAACAAATCGCTAAATATTGTAGTATGACAAACCATAAAGTAAAAAATAATTATACTAATTTACGAGCTAGCTACAAAGAACTAAATTGTAAAATGTGTAAAGCTATGAAATTAACAATTAAATAACTAATGGTGGTTAATTGATTTTGATGTGGCTCACCAACCTTCGAGTTAGGGATCTATATTGCCTAAACTCATAAAGTGGCTTTGTTTGACCTCTTGGCCTCAACATTACAAAATTAAACAAATTAGTTCAAATTATCTCTCGATCTCACTGGCTAATCTGGGATGAACGAATTGGTGGACAACAAGATTACCTCTCGGACTTACTTGCCTAGATTTTGCCATAATGGCATCAATCCTAAGTTTTTAGGTGTATTCAATTTAGTCCAATTTATTGCAACTTAGTCTCTTATCCAAAAATCAGCTTACCCACATCTCCATCAACCAACCCCCTTTAAAGTTTAGTTACCCATATTAAGAACTAAGCTAATAAACATGAAATGAGAAACCATTGCAGCCATTAACATAAAACTTGAGAAAAAAGATGAAAGTTTGGATTTATAATCTAGTAAACTTAAAAGGAAAGTAAAGATGAGCATTTAGCAGCCAAATTAAAAATAAGAAACATAAAAGTGAAGTCTTTAATAGATTAAGCTAAAAGAAACTAAAATGACATTAAGTGAAACATTAAAATGTCATTACAAGCAAAGGAAATAGACTAAAAGTGACAATAAACCCTAGCTATAGTGTTAACTAAGTTGAAGATTAACAACAAAAAGAAGAAAATTGCAGAAATCTTAAATCTACAACTAAGGAAAAAGAAAAAGAAATGAAACCCTAGAAAAGATGTAGAGAAAACCTAAAGAAAACAATCTAAAATAACCCTAAAGTTTTGTGTCCCTCTCTCCTTAACCAAACTTGGTTGTTTTTAGCAGTAAAATTTGACCCAATTTGTTAACCAAAATGCCCTTCAATGAGCCTTATCTGATTAGTGCTTCAATTGGACAAAGACTACCCCTGGTGTCACTTCTTGTCCCCTTCAAGATATGGATATCGTGATACCTATGGCAGGATATCGCAATATCATAAATAATCTAGAAATTGGGTGCCCCTTTGAAGGTAGGTATCGTGATACTAAAGTGGACATCTCGATACCACCGTAGGAGGTCTTCATCTTGGGCTTGTGGGGGGTGTTGCGATATCCATGCCACAATGTCATGATACCCCTTTCTTTAGTGATGTTTTCGCACAATTTTAGGCCACCATCGAGTACCTACATCACTCAATCAGATGTTAGGGCCCTTAATGGCACACTTGGCCAATTTGGATCTCAAAATGAGTAAAAAGAGGCATTTACACTTATTTAATTGTAAATCCAAAAAAATATGCTAAACTATGGAAAATATGTTAAATTTCTTGAAAACAAGCACATTAAGCAAACACCAAACATGCAACAAAAGACGACCCTTGAACAATGAATTTATTTGACAATTGTTGAATGGGCATGCACTATGTACCAAGTCCTTTTATTATAAAACTCAAAAGTGATGCATTGAAAGCTCATAGCTTTGAGAGTAAATCATTTTAGTTCAAAAAAGTTACACAGTAAATAGAAGTAGAGATTGTTTATGAAAATCAAAATTTACACCTTATTCTATCACAGTAAGACATGAAGATATGGTGTATCTATGTACGAAAGAAATTGAATTATTCATTTATAATAAGCTTCCACAAGTATCGGTTTATACACGGAGACACTAAGGTTACATAGTGCTTAATGGCTTGTAGCGTTTTGAGTCTTAGGTTAGTATAGATTCAAAAAAAGGTAAGTTCAAAATGTTTCAAGCACTATGAATAGTATAGCACACAACATTATTCCCAATTCCCACAAAAGGTGATCGTTTGATCTCACTGCCTTATTTCTCCTTCTCTTACATTCTTTATTTCTCCACTAATATGGAAGACATGGGTTGATATTAGCTCATTTTTGTGCACTATGATTTTGAGACATTAATGTTATGATTTTTTATTTTTCTTATTTTGAGCACATTTTTCATTTTTTTGTTCATATCTCTCATAATGCTTTTGATCCTCACTAAATTTTCTTTCTTTTTTATGCACAATTTTTAGTAAGAATCACTTATAAGCTAAACCAACCTCTCTTCACTAATCATTCAAGTACATTTTGTAAGAAACCTTCGCAATGTTCCTATCTAACCCTCGATGTCCATGGTCTGACGTCCATTCGATAGTCCAATACAAAGTTTAGGGACTGCGAAGGGTTGAGTTTCGAACTTAATTTCAGCTCAAGGTTTCAAACATAGATGCACATTAAGAAAGGATAATGTAAGGCTCAAATTTGGGAACTAAGGATACTATAGCATCTAAGGTAGGTCTGTTAGGCTCTAGACTACACAAACAATGCCTTAGGTCCTCCCTTAGCATTTCAACGAATATAAAAACTGAAACATGTTTCCACTTACTTCCATGAATAGTGATAGTTTCTAAAACATGCATGTGTACACCTATCTACATTCTTATTGATCATTAGGATAAAACAAAGAATTTTCCAACTTCCTCTATTCTATTATACAATGTAATTAATTAAACTAAACAATTTATTCACAAAGCAAAGGATTCATCAAGCATAAATTAAAATTTATACATTCGAAAAAGTTAATTAACAATATCATGCCACAAATTATCAAAGTAAATCCATTAATTTTTAAGCATTGCAATTGAAAACAAAAGTTAAAGAAATAAAAGAAAAATATTTTTTAAAATTTGGAAAAATAAAGCAAAATTGAAAATAAACACACCAAAACAAAGAAAATAACGAAACTAGAGCTATGTGCACCCCCACACTTAAATTACACATTGTCCTCAATGTGTTCCTAAACTAACGATTAAGAGGTTATCAAACTTCCCTAGAAGGTGCGTGTCAGACTAACTCGAGTCATCCACCTTTTCATTGAAGCTCAAATAAGTTATCTAACTTTTGGGTGGAGTGCTTCACAAAAAACAATAAAAGTGCAAATAATAAAAACAAATAAAAGAAAAAAAATAAAAATCAAGTCTAAAAGAAAATAATTCTGTAACATCCCACCCAACGAAGCCTTAATGACCGAATACTATTTATAAAAGTAAGGCGTATAGAGTAAGTTCAGAGTAGGTAGGCATTACAATCGCTAAGTATAAGGATTCTTTGAGTGTGCCTTCAGGCAAAGTCTGCATTAGGCGAGCCTGGTGGTTTGGCAGACTCTTCTGAAGAGTATATGTCACCCCAACTATTAGACGAAACATTAAACCTTACTAATGAGACCTTATTCTGAAAGAATCATGTGCATTATTATTATTTGTTATCTTGGTTGAACAATCTGGTTAGACAAATGAGAATTTGGTTAGTATAGGACTAAGTTTCTGTAACCTGTCAAATTCGCATTTATGAAGAGTGAGAAGTGTTTAGTCACAAGGAACGAGGGGTTTGGAGGGAAATCAGACTTATCCACTAATTTTTCCTTCCGTGCAAATCTGTATAAAGTAAACTTTGGCTTCTTGAGAAATTTTTATGCTTTTTTTGGCAACCACATTTTCTTTTTAACCTTTCTAAGTAATTTTTCTCTCGAAAAACTCTAGGCTTAAGATTTGCTTGAAGACTTGGGTTTGTTGTACTCATCCAACTCTACCGTCATTAAGTACTTGGTAAATGTCGATGAAAGCCATGTTATTTTCAGGGTTATTTATAGGACCCTATGGTTTTATGCTTTAGGATCAGCTTGGGTATAATGGAGGAAACTTCCAGAATCTGGGTTTCCTGCAAATTTCATATTTAACTTGTTTAGTTTTTTCTAGTAAAATGATATGATAAGTTAACTCTTCATATTATAGCTCAAGAAACTCCTGAAAACCTGTGTGTTAAGGACAAGAGTCTTACCGTCTGATCTTGCTGCAATATTTGGTGAATTTCTTCTTGCTTCCATGGGTGTATGTATTATGTTTTGTTTTTTTTCAATTGAAGTAAGCACTCTTATCCCTCAAGATGATGTAATTGTGTATAAGTAGTAAAAGTTTGTGGTTATGAGTCTAAGTTAGCTATCTATGTAAATGGGGTAAAGGCCTTTCTTCGTGCTTAAGCCATCACCCATTGTTTTTGGAATGAAGAATGTGAACTGAGTTATGAAAATGAAATCATGATGATGCCTTCAATGAAATGAGCATTGAACTGACAGATCACAGTACATGAAAATGGATCATGTAGCCTCTGGTAGGACATGTGTTAATGTAAACCAGCTTGGCAAATCATGATAAAATGAATGAAATGAATGCTAAGGCTTGATCATGAACTTGGGTTTGGATATCACGAAGGAGGATGTTTGCATAGGCATAGTGTATGCGCCAAAGGAATAGTGTTTGTAGTAAAGTCCATTTGTGAATAATTATTCCCCAATGGGTGAGTTGTATGTTTTACTGAGTTGGAAAGGTTTATTGGTATTATATATATAGGTATTGATATGTTTGTTTTGGAACTCACTAAGTTCTTCAAACTTATTTAGTTACCTTTCCTTCGTAGGATAGCTGACGAAGTAAAGGCCTTCTCGAAGACTATAGCAAAGGATATTTATTCCATGAGAATTCTAAGTAATTTGTATTATGCATGGCATGGGGGTGGTGTCAAGATGGTGTCATTCATGGATTGAATTTTTGTATTTAAAAACTACTCTTTTGAAACTGTTAGTTCAATGAAACCTTAGCAAGATGACTATGTTTTCTTGCAAAGTAACAAATTATTTATGTTGAATGATTAATGTTAGTCAAATTATATATGTATGTATACAACACCGTAGTCAAATATGTGTTACGCCAAACATGGTTTTAAGAGCTTCCAATGGGGTTACCTTGTCTTTCATTTTCCCTAGGAATGCATAACCTTATTCATCTTTAATTTCATTAAGGATTTGCAAATCATAATTGTTTGAATTGTATTTTTATGAAGACCACGCCTGTTCTAGTTTAAAAAGAAAATAATTTTAAGTTAGTGGCACACCAATCTTGGTTCCTCCTTAAGGATCGAGTTTGGGGAATTACAATTTTTTTGTTTAATATGTTACATGCCGCATCAAATGAAAAAAAAGAAAAGAAAACACGAAAGCATGTAACTATACATCATCTCTGAGGCCTTGATCCTGCCCCGTAATCCCTTTTTATTTTCCCTTATCGATCTTCTTTTTGTAAGAATATCTCGTTTGGTTGCTAAGGTCTCGGATTACAATGCTTGCGGCAACGGGTGCATGGAAATGAAAACCTCCTTGAAATCATCATGGTAAGGATCAAAGTCATCATCTTCTACTGCCTCATCATCCTCTTCTCCTCTTACTTCTACTTCTTCTTCCTCCTCGATGGCTTCGCTTGTGGATGAATCACTCGAGTCCTCTAGATATTATGGGCCCTCAATCCTCTGACTCACTAACAATCTATCCAAAAATGGTCTCATTGCCCCAAGCATGCGAGTGATATGGCACATTTACTTAAACAACTTTCATTGCCAATTAGTGCCTTCCTCGACCCTATTTGTCTTAGTTTTCTTTGGAGGTGCCAGAGGCATTTCCATCTTGTTCTTATGCCTTTGATTTCACTGGCGAATTTGCTCTCTCTGCAGCTTCTGAAATTATCAGATCATTATGTCTCTGATGACACTATATGTGGGGCAGTGAAATTGCTCGATGGCATAAATTCGTGATTTGGTGAGAAAAGTAGATTCCCACCTTGGCACTAGCCACACATTTCTTGATCTCCTTGTTGATCCATTTACTACACAGACACATTTTCGCTGCAAAATACAGTAATAAAAGGAAGCTTGAAACATATTAACGGTATTAGTGTTTAGGAAAGGACTAACACGAGTGCAAATAAATTGCATCAACATTTTTGCCTGAGTAAAAGATAAAAGATAGTTCTTATACTTTTCTCATTTCTGTTCCCCTCGATTTTTTGTTAAATATGCTAATATAGCATCCATGTCAACATCATTAAACTTGTTTAAGTCCATATCGACCACTCATCTCTTTAGTAATGAAGGACGCCATAGTAGTCACTGATGACCTGAGGGGAAATGTCGACTTTGTTTTTCCAAACATACACCGTATTTTTTCAAAAAATTTAAATTGGAGTAGAACTCCAAAACGATCAATATAATGGTTGGTGACATTGGCAATAATAAAATTTCATCCAATGATGGAATCGGGCGAGATCCCAAATTTCATTGCAATGAGATGTGGCTGGGCTGAAGCCTCTTCCAAGGATGAAAGTTCGTCCTTGATTTGTGAGAAAAAAGGCTTCGGCCTCTTTCAATTTAAACTTACCTAGAACATACTTTGATGACGGTGGTGGTTCCGATCGAGATCCTATTCGATGTTCAAGGCGACATATTTTATTATCCTCTAGCATTTAATCTAGATATATAATAATTAAACTAACCAACTAACCACAGCCAATAAAAACACAATGAAAATAAAATAAATAAAATGAAATGAAAATTAAAAATGTAAGTAACAAAATTTAAAAACAATTAAAGAAAAGGAACTTTTAAACCAAAAAATGTTGTCAATGGTGATGTCAAAGTGGTTTGCACTAGTGTGTCTCTAATGTTCCCACAATAATAAGAAACAATATCTATGAACAAGAAGGAAAATAACAAAATATAATCAAAATAGAAAGAAATTGAAGAGAGATTGAAAAGAGATTTCAGAGGAAAAATAAGGAAATGGGGGTGTTTCAGGTTTAGGAAATTTGAAATGAGGCAACAGAGGGGTATCACCTAAAAACATGCGGATCGTGATACCCTTTGATTTTGGACCCCTTATTTTGAATTTTTTTTGGGTATCGTGATACTGAGGGTCCAGTATCGTGATACCATTGTTCATTTTACCAAAATTTAACTTTTCAAATTCTAAGGATATCACCATACCCAAATGTGTTTTGTTCACCCCTTGAAACTGTTAAGGGAATCGCGATATCCCCCTTGGATATCTTAATTCCACTATAAGGGTGCCCCAAACACTTAAAAAGTTGTCATTTTTCCTCCCAACATCCAAAATCTATCCTACTAAGTCCAAAAATCAAACAAGCAAAAATTTTAATCCTAATCTCAGAACAAAAAGTAAATAGAGTCTATACTCGAATCATTCAATTATTTACAAATTAGAGTTTAATTACCACATGTGACAAGTTAAAATTGTAACTTTGGGCGATTGGTTACGCCCCCGAAATGGTGCTTGCCTGGTGTCCTCAACACTTTGATTCGCCTCCTGTTCTACACACAACTGAGGCCACCTGAGAATCGCAATGTCTTCCTGATCCTTTTTCGCCTCCGGATCCTCTTTTGCGTCAAACAAACACTTGTAAAGTTACCACTCCACAAAATTTGCAAGATCATTAGCATGGGGAGATTTCATCTCAACCACCTGATACTCATACACTTGAGACGAAAACACCTCCTTAGCCTAGACTCAGCCTTTATACATTTAAAAATTTCTATATCCCCCTCAATGTCCATGGTCAACTCACCTTTTTCTACATCTATAGTGGCTCTAAACATGGCCAAGAAAGGTCTTCCTAACAGGATAGGGATCTCGTGATCCTCTTCAAAATCAAGCACGATGAAATCCATTGGGAAAATGAATTTCCTAACCCTCACTAATACGTCCTCAAGGACTCCATTGGGACATATGACTGCCTCTGGATGTACTAATGTCTAGAGTGTGAATACTGTAATAAAATAGAGAGTTATGAGGTGGTATCCACAAGTATACAGGTCAGGTTGTAATATAGATTTTACAACCAAGTAGGTGAATAATTTGAGGATAGTACCCTAGGGAGGCGAGTACTAAATAAATTTAACCTAAACAATTAAAGATCTAATTAATACTTTAAATTAGTTATAGTACGAGAGGAAAATAATAAATATGTTTAAGGTTTGTAAAATAATAAAATGAAATAACATAAAAAAAGAATTAAAACTACAAGAGATAGAGATAGATAAAATGAATCAAATCTGGGGATAGGTTATCAGCTCACTTCGGCAATCCCACTTAACCGTCATCTCGGGTTCCTCATCAGCCAACTAGTCACTACCCTAGTAGGATCTTCTGATCTTCCATGAACATAATGAGTCGACAAGAACTACTTATCTTCCGACCTCACAGTCCAAACTGGCTTGGGGTAAAGGTGTTTATGAATGGGCAATACCAATTTTGGGTTAATTCGTACCTTGATAACTTCCCAGGGTTGTCAGGCTTAGGGTTTGTTTCATGTTCTTCCTTTCCCAAACTGTTGATCTATTGAGTAACCCTACAAAATAGTTAGGAGATCATGCCTCCACTCGCTAATCCCCTATAGAAGGATTTGTTCTTCATGGCTTCATAAACATGAAAAGAATGGAAGAATTAATCATAGGGAATGAATTGAAATAGAGAGTTTAAGAAAGCCTAATTGATACTAATGAATAGGGTGAATCCACAGAAATTGATCCCCTTTACAATCAAACCTCTTGAAGAAAACAAATAAACTAAAATTATAAAAACCTAACAAAACAAGAGAATGAATCTAAACCTAAAGAAAAAATTTAAGCTAATGGAATCGTGTTCATAATGTATGCCAAAGAGGTCTATTTATAGCCTTCAGGTAGCCATTATCCTTAGCCTTAAGGTAGCTGACATTCCTAAGCGTAAAGTTTGATTGTGTAGGCCAAAACGCCCCTGCTTCATCTTTTATTCTCGTTATAGAGTAGATGTTGCGACACACCAAGACCTGTGTCACGACATAGCAACCAGCATGGTCCTCTGTAGCCATCTTCAGGGGTATGTCGTGACACCCTCAACCTGTGTCGCAACATTAAAGGTAGTTACTCACTTCCTCTATTTTTCTCTCTATGTTGTGACATTGGATCCCTCATGTTGCAACATAGGGTCCAATATTGACTCAAAATGCCATATAATGGTCTCTGTCGCTTGTGAATATGATGTGCGAATTGTGCAAGTATACACGTCAGTAATAAAGAGATGAGTGAGATCATCTCCATAGGGATTAGAATAGTTGAATTTGGTCGAGTTATTAGAGTTAGGTTGGATTAATACTAAAGCGAAATAACAGTGAGAATGTAGTGAAAAATGAGAGAATGATGATGTATAAAATGTGCAACACAAAACAAGTAAACAAAACAAGAATGGCATGACCAAGTAACTACAAAAAATAAGATTAGATAATTGAAATGTTGATTAGGACGGTTGGTATTATTGATGCATCTACCTTCTCTAGCTATTAATGCCACAACAATGTCTTGAACATTCTACTACTCGATAGGTTTCTACAGTAGTCTGCTTCTTTTAAGAGGAAACCTTGGGTTACCTCTCCTAAGGTACTATATGTCTATAGACTTAAGTTTGGCTACCACTAATATTTTCTACCCTCTTTCAAATAAGGCAAGGCGCTATGTCTAGAGGTTGCTGCGAATAAATAAATTTTCATTCACTCATATTATCCAATGTTTATCCAAATAACCTAACCCTATCGGCATTAAGTTATCTTAATAACTTGCTGCATATTTGTCAATACACGGCCTGTAATAAGCATGAAATACCATTGAATAACACATCAGAAATATTCCAACTTAAATTTTGAACCTTAATAGAAATTAAAGGGTTCAGCCAAGTAATCCCAAGCCTAAGAAATTTAGCTCATAGTTGGGTAAATTGAGCTCAAGTTTAATGGAGTAATCAACATCATCTTTTATAGTTAAGTTCTAAAGAAAATACGATAAGAATCAATGAAGAAATTCTGAGATGTTGGCTTCCGCCTATTCAGCTCTCAACATCGATAGCACAATGTCTTACGACTTCAAAGATGATGCAGTCAGCTTCTCCTTCTTCAGCTGCCTTTCTTCTTGGTCCTTTCCTCATTTCCTATCAAAAGTTGCTTCTCTTTTTCTTCTATTCGAAAAACAAACCCAAAAAAACACTCCCTTTCTAGGGTTCCCCTTTTGGCTTTTATAGGTTTTACCTTCTAGGGTAGGTCCATCAGCCCATAATTCTTCCTCTATTTTTTCAGGTGGATTTATCAGGTACAAGTATAGCTGGGGCTGAAAAGGGATGCATTAAGTGCTGACTAAGCATCTTCTTGGTGTTACCGTACCATTTGTGTTGGCAAATTACTTAAAATTTTTCACGGCAAACCTTTAATCCTTTACTCCTTTTTCTACATTCTGCACCTGCTAATCAACCATTAGGCAAGTCCTTGCCAGAAGTAATTAAAAGCAACATGTAATAGCCGTTAAGTACAATCCAAGCTCTTTAATGCAATGCTCTAAAACTATCAATACAATATCCTAAAATGCAATTAAAATCACTTAAGTACATGCAATTAAATAAGTCTAAGGGCATGAAATATAAGTCTTTTCAAGAGTTATCAGTTTCCTGCACACTTACAAAGTACGTTAGCTCTCCCTTAGGCCTCATTCGACCTTAAGGTTAATAAAAGACTCAATGTGCACATTTTATTGAATGTAGACAAAACTAAAGAAACTGAACTAAAACATAACAAAAATGCTTGTATTCAAGCTCCTTAAATGTGAAAACTAGTTTAATCTGCTACATCGAATCACTATAGATCAAACTCCCCCACACTTAAGTTATTGATTGTCCTCAAGCAATATAAACAAAGATAAAAAAAAATGAAAATTGACAACCCTTAAGTAGGATGGTACATGTATTGATTTTGGAGCACATGACTTATGCATTTAACGTTTACTAACAATTTCAACATGATGAGTAATTGACTTACCACTTTTTATCACAAACATCTAAGTTCAGTATGTTAGAAATTATACAGTTATTAAGGTTCTCACATATAGGAATCCATCAACAAATTTTACAAGTACTTTGATTATTCGAGCAGAATACAAATAGTCATTTATGCGAATATTTAGTATGATGTCCATTCATGTATAAGGATATTTAAGTCACATAGGGCTTTTTAGCTTGTAACATTCTAAGGCTTAGGACAAGTGTGGAATTAAAAAATAGTAAGCATCAAAGGGTTAAAAACATGAAAATAGTTTGGCACATTACATTGATCCCTATTCTTCCCCCTAGTAACCCTTACCCGCTCATCACCTTATTTCTCATTGTCTCTCCATAGGAAATCATAGTACGACATGGTAACTATGGCTAACCTACAAAGTTTTTATGCACTAATGAACAAGTTTTCTCTTTCCTTTTGTGACTTTTTCACTTACATTTTCAACTCATCTCACCCAAGAATGCTTTTTATTTTTCAAGTACTTTTTCTACTTGTATTACTTTTGCCTTTTAGATTTCTCTTTTGTCTTGCACTTTGGGGCTAACCTCTAGTTCCCACATCATACTAATCCTTCCTATTTCTCTCTTGTTTTTACAAACTCTTCCTTAATGTATCTACTTAACCCTCAATATGTATCGCCAGACGTCTATAATCGTGTAATGTAGGACCAAAGAAAAAGGGCAAATGCAAATTAATGTTATTTGGCTTAGGGTTGGTAATAAGGTTCATCAAGAAGTGTTAATAGGCTCATAATCGATACTAAAGGTGAAATAAAAATAGGAAAACTTTTTTATTCTAGATGTGTTCCAAATAATGCCTTAGGTCCTCCATAAATATCTTAACATGCACAAATTTAATCAACTGAACAAACACAAATTCAACCATTTATCTTTCATACTAGCATGCTAGTTTCCTTGTATTTTCTATATCACTTGGTACAAATAATAGCTTAAATACCTATTTATAATGTAACATATAGAACTTTAGTAGTCTAATAATAAAAATTTTAAAAACACCTATCATCATGCCAAACTTATTCATAAACACAAGCAACCTATGTGCATACTCCTAACAAATCACTTGCATTTCTACAAGCTCAAGCACACCAATAGACCAGAAAAATCAAAGAAATGTAGAAATTTGAAGCAAAATTTTCTATGTTACCCCCACACTTTAGTTGACACATTGTCCTCAATGTGTATCCCAATAATAGATAAGGAAGAAAGTTACTCAATTGATCGTGGTTACTTTAATTGCTAATAGTGGGTTCCTCTTTTGATCGTGTTAGCTTGAATTGTTTGTGTCTCTTTTATGTTGGGTTCCTACATAGAAATTTTAACAAAGTCCAATAAAAAAATTCTACTCATTAATCCCACTCTTACAAAGTCTAAATTAAAATCACCCAATAATTACTACAAGTCTTTTAAAAATAAAAAAATAAAAAAAATTCAATCCTCCTTCGAATCATCAAGGGGATGAGGATGCCTCTTCTCTATAGGGGCTTTTCCCTTTCCTTTGACATATGTTTTGTGAGAGCTCCCACCCATTAAAGTCACATGGTAAGTTGGGCTTCGTATGACAGGCTCTTTTGGTGTAGAAAATTGCAGCTTAAATAATGTTTCATACTCGTCTTCCGTTTTAGGGTACTCTTGAGCAACACATTCCTCCTCAAGATTTGCCCCTTCATTGTAATAAGTCAAAGTCAGCCTGAACATACGTGGAGGGTAACTTGGAGCGCGTAACCTATTCATCCTTGCAGATTCTTGAATACTGAGCCTGTTTCCTGCATCCATCTGATCATTCCATCGAGTTTTGCTTCAATGTTTCCACTAGCTCCTTTTGTAACCTTTGTTGAATCTTTCTATTTAAATGGTGCTGGTACATCTACTTTCTTCTTCCTCCTTTGATTCCAGTCAGTAATTTGCTTCCACTAAAGCTCAACGTATTGTGTTTATAATGTATCTTCTATGATAGTCCTTGTAGGTTTCATGAATTGCTCATTTTCATTCATTGGCACTTTTACCTAGCAGCATAAAGCTATTTCGTGGTGGGGGAAGAAGAGTCTAGCTTTTTGGCTTTGCACTCACCATTTCATATCTAGAAAGATCCAGCGCCCTACACAATTTTTTTTTGCTACAGCATACCATATAGCAAAACTGATTGAATCACATTAATGTTATATATATTCAATGCGAGTGTAAATCTAGTGCTAATGAATTGCATCCACATCTTAGCAACATGAAACATAATGGCTTGATTAAAGTTCGTGGAAAGCTCAGTAACTGGCCTGTAATTCCAACTACCCGTGCCTTGTGTCAGATATTTTATAACATCTTCCATGTCAATGTTTTGAAATCTCTCAAAATTTATACTATTAATAAAATCTTTTTCATAAAATAGGATGTTATAAATTTCACAAATATTGTTAGGAGAAATTGGAATGTCTTCCCCTTGTACTTTAACGTCAATGATTTCTGCTTTATAGTATCTCTTAATTGTCTAGTCCTTAATGTAACAACCTATTTTCAGTGAAATCAGAATAGTGGTTTTGGGACCACAAATCTGACAAGGATATCATTATTTTATTATTATCTTAATTTCTATGGGATATTACTAAGGTCGTATTAAAATTTCGTTAAGAAATTTTGACGTTTGCATGCTTAATTAAGTGAAAAGCTCTAAATCGTAAAAAGTAAAAAAGTAGAGTTCTTTTAGTTAAAGGTGTCAAATGACTATGGAGCTTTAAGTGAGAGGACTTAGATGGTAACTAGACCATTTTTAATGTTAGTGGATATTCATGGCAAGGTTTTGTTGTAAATTTGAATTAGTCAAAATGCTAAAATCGTAATTAGAGAACTAAAATGAAAATTAAGAAAAGATTAAATAATGTTATCATCTTTTCATTTCTTCTTTTTGCTTGGCCGAGTACACCATTGAAGGGGGACAAAGCTTCATTTTGAATTTCACTTGCATAGTATGATTTTTAAGCACATTTTTAATGATTTTTATGTTTTCAAGATCGTTGTAGCTTAATTTAGCTAGCCCAGGGATCAATTTTCAAAACTATTAAAGATTTAAGGTTGTGCGATGACTGCTCTTGTGTGATTCTTGATGTTTAATTGTAGATTATGAATCCTTGTTGATAAATAAACAAGTTGTGTAAAGTGATTTTTGATAAAAATTGTATTTGGGGACTTATTTGGAAAAAGGATAAAAGTTCATGGTAAATTTATGAAATGATGCTATGTATGGATTGATTTAGGTCCCTAGAGAATTCAGTTAGCATGAGAAGAGGATTAAAATGCTTAAATTTTAATTTATGAGATTAATGACTAAATTGTGAAAAGTTAAAATGTTAGGGGCAAACTAGTAATTTTGCAAAAACATGGAATATGGATAAAATTGAATAATAGAGATATTAAATGGATTGAATTTTTCTATTTAGATCAAAATAGACCGCGTACGGATCTAGATTGAGGAAAACCTAAAGCCTTGGAGTAGTTGATCTCGTTTCTACGTCTTTGTCATCGAGGTAAGTTTGTAGTGTTTTAATATGTAATGAATTTCTATTTGTGTACTTGTATTATGATGCTTTAATTAATACGTTTTTAGAAGAATAATGATGAACTGCACATATGTGCCCCTGTTTGTACTTCAGTACCCTTGAATTGCACATACATGCCCCTTTTTCTACTTTGGTACCCCTGAATTACACTTACGTGCCCCTATTTTTACTTTGGTACCCCTAAATTGCATATACGTGACCCTATTTGTACTTCAGTACCTCGGATGTATATCTGTACCCTGTTTAGACTTTGATAACACTGAATTGAATAATATGTGAATCATATTAAATTTTTTGTCAGATTAAATGATATGCTACATTCTTACTAAGCTTTATAAACTTATTCGTTCTTGTGGATTGTTTTGTAGATTGTTGTTACTGACACTTTCGACGGATCAAACCTTCAGCTCACACTATCCAATGACTTTGGTAGTTTTTGTATCTCTTAAGGTAGTGGCATGTATAAACTTATGTAGTTGTATTTGAGATTGAAATGTATTTAGGATGTGTAAAATGGTTGTTTGATGAATGTGTATATAATAACTAAATGTGTTTGTGTTTTGATGTCAGGTATGCATAATAGATTATAATGGCATGTATAAGTTGTTTTGGTACTTTTGATGCCTTACTAGTATGAGTTAATGTGGCAATGTTTTGATGCATGTTTGAATGGACAAAATGGTATGTGATGAGTTTATTTCAAGATGGTCAATGTATGGTATGTTTTGGAAATGGTATTAAACTATGTGTGTATAATTGTGATGTAGTATGTATGTTTAGGTAACCTGGAATGTTTGCATTTGAGGTGCCTTATATAGAATATAGGTTGAATGATCTTAAATTATTGAATTGGTCATTTCATATAGGTTTTGGTCATGTTTTGAGGTATTAATGAAGTGCACAAAATGCTTTTCAGTACATGCTTTATTTTAGTGATGGGAATGGTTTATTTTTGGCAAATTCATGTCCACACGGCCTGAGACACGGGTGTGTAACTCAGCTATGTGTCAGCCATATGTCCCCTGTAGGTTTTTAATGCATGCAAGTCAGACTGTTACAAGACCTAGCACTTAGCCTAGTGGAACAACGTAAATGTGCAAGTGTACACGATCACAACAAGTAATAAAGTGACAAGTAAATGCCGAGTTATCATACCCACAGGGATTGTAAAAAAGAATATTTATGAAATTAATGCTAAAACACTTTGGTGATGGAAAATATTTTGGTTTAAAGATGATTAAAACTAAGGGTTAAAAACTAAGTAAAAAATAAAAATAAAAAGGTTCTAATGCACGATTTCAAATAAGGTTTAATCAAGATGATATAATTGTGTTGGATTAATTACATTCATTTAACTTAGAATTATTAAACTTATGTTTATACTACTACGAACAAATTCACGACAACTCGGTAATTTGTGAACTACTACTCATACATACTTATTAAGTTAATCAATCTCTTGAACATTTTTCAATGTCAATCCAAGCAATTAATCAATCTTCACAAGCATATAAAA
>JABFAF010268793.1:0-14841 GCA_013677275.1 Gossypium schwendimanii | reverse complement strand
TTGTTGCGGCTTGATTGATTTCGTTCAATTAGATCCAATCAAAAATATTATTCGCTGCTTTTTAGTTTGCAAAAGTTATACCTTCAACCCTATTTCAACCCGACTGGTTCCTTGTTCATGGACCCATGGTTGATGATTGTCGGTATAATTTTTCTGCTATGCCACGGGGCGTATCAATGTTCCAACAATGAGGAGTGACCTTTCAAATGCCAAATCAAGAGTCGATAATTTAAAGAACTTTGTGAAAGAGAGCTCAAAATTCACTTTTGAGCCATTCGACAAAAATTCCCCCTTCAAGAGAGAGGTTTCGAGTCTAGGATGTCCCTGACCAGTGAGATGAGCGACATAGTCATATTTCATAGATGGGTAAAGCTATGAGAAATCCCAAAGGAATGAGCATGTATCTTGATCGTCCGTGAATTTTATGTGTCCTTAAAGGAGACAGAGAAGAATTGATAGGTGGATGTACATTGATGTGGGGTGTCGTCTCTTACAGAACCCTTGCTAACCCTTTTGGTATTACTACAGGTTCCACAGCTTTCCTTAATTCTTCCCAAAATCCACCACACATGGACGTGGAGGCTCTTATGAAGAGTTTGCAAGAGGCTGTGCTAGCAGCTAATGTTAGGGAGAGAGCGATTAATAGTAGCTGCAATAGATAGAGGCTAGAAGGAGAGTCCTCCAGTGCAGCTGATCTCACAAACATCTCGAATCTGTGCTCTCTATTATACTCCCCCTTTTGATGAGGTACAAACCTTATTTCCATGGAGAAAGCACATAGGTATGGGTCAATATCCCTTTTCCCTACTCCGGATTCAGTGAAACCAAGACAGGGACTTGCACCTATAGTTTAAGAATTTTCGTAACCATGTTCTTTATCTGAGGGCATCCACAAACCCACCCATGCTAAGTTGGTAGGTTCTTTCTCTATAAGGGCTGCCGAATGAGAACTTATGAGTTGGGCTCTTAATCACCTATAAAGGAGTTATCGTTTATAGTAAAAATATAACACAAAAAATATAAGAATTAAGAATGACATCATCAGCAAGTGAACAGACCAAATTGTAATATAGTTTAGTATAATGAAATACTGGGCAGTATTCCGAGGATCATACCCAAGGGAGGATGGAATAAATTATGAAAATGCATTTACAATAAGTCTAAGTAGTAGTATTTAATCCCTATATTTTGATGAACCATAAAATAAAGCATTGAAAGAAAATTAAATAACTAAAATAATATAAATAAGAAAAGTAAAATAAACAAAATAAATCAATAAACCAATCAGGAAGATTAACTCGCTTCAGGGTTTTGTAACTAACTTTAGATTAGGGTTTTAGGGTGGGTTAGCTATCGATTAACCAATTATTACCTCCTAGCCCCTAACTAATTAATTTATTGGTTGATACTCACTTATCCCTTAATGTCACTCTCTTAACCAAGATAAATTACGATTTGCTCAGGTCGACTTATCTTCTGACCTCGTCTAGCTTATGATAACTTCCTACGATTGTCAATCCTAGTAGTTTAAGAACACATAATTCATACCAACTAACTGTCGCGTGTGAAATGATATGCAAATTGTGCAAGTATACGCACCGATCAAGTAATAAAGTGATAAGTGAGATTGTCTCCATAGGGATATGTTAGATATAAAATGGCCAAGTTTTTCTACTAAAGTATATTAATGTTATGGCAAAAATAACGTTAAGACTGCAACAGTAATTTTAATGAATAATAATGTATAATATGTGTAACTGATAAATGATGGAAAATGGTATGACAAGACAAGAGTAAAAATGAATGGAATAATTATGTGAATAGTATGTAAAAATAAATAAACCACTAAGAAAGCTATGGCAAAGATACTGCAGCAAAGGATAGAGGATAGAGGGTTTACAATGTTGATTTAGAAGGTCAGGATTACAAGAATTTGCCCTTACTGACAATAACGCCTCAACAAAATCTTACTTAATCTACTGCTCAGGAGAGTACAAAAATGGTATGCTTATTTGAGAGCAAAACCTCAAGTTACCTTGCCTTAAGCGATATATGTCTATAGGCCTTAAGTACGACACCCTGCATTGTTTCTTTTTTTCCTATATGAACGCTGCTCTATGTATAGATTCTACGACAAGTATCAGTCGATTACTTGCTCATATCATTCAATTTCAGTCCAACTAATACAACATTTTCAAATTAGATTAGATTTTGGGCATGCTGCACAGTCGTCTATGTCCAGGGGTTGCACGGATACAATTTAATGAAACAATAAATTAATTCAGATCTATGCTTCAACCATTAAAAAAAAGAAAGGTTTCATCATATAATCCCAACCCTATAAGAATTAGTTCATAGGCTAGTAAGTAAAATTCAAAAGCAAAATATCATCCAATATCATTTCAATAAAATCAATTCATGGGAGAATAGATTAAGAAATAGTAGAAGAAATTTGGGAAAATGGCTTTCGCTAAACCAATCCACAATCCAGCAGCATCAGTGTTCTATGGTGGCTGAGATGGATTACCTTTGGTTTCCTCTTTCAATCTCTATTCAGTCGCTACCCTCTATTTTGCCTACAAATCTCCACACCCTTTAGGGTTTTCTCCTTTGGCTTTTTATAAGCTTTTCCCTAGGTTAAATCCAATAGCCCATGATATCTTTTCCTCTTTTTTAGGCAGATTTTTCTGGAACAAGTAGAGTTGGGCTGAGATTGGTATGAGTTGAGTGTTGACTCAGTCATCTTCCTGGAATTGCAATGGCATACAAGGTGGCTAATTGTACAAACTTTTACCCTGGCAAACCTTCATTCTGTTATTTCTTTCTCCACATCTTACACCTACCAAACCACCAAACACAACCCTTTCACACGCAATTAAAAGTACCTAGCATTTAAGCACAGTCCAAGCTCCTAATACAATGATAAAATACTAATGAAATGTCCTAAAATGCAACTAAATGTACCCAACTACAAGAAATTAGCTAGGTCAAAAAGCATGAAATATAACTCTTTTCAAGAGTTATCACACCCTCAAACCTGAGTTATTACTTGTCTTCAAGCAAAATATGCATGAGTACATGTATGCAGCAATATTGTCCGTGCATATACCCATATTGTATTGTTAATCTATTCAAAGATCAATATATACATCAATTATCAGTTCTCAGCCATCTTCTTTCTCTAAAAACTTGTTTGAGTTTCAAAGGTTCAGTTTAACAAAGGTAGTGCAAAAAATTGCTCCCTAAAAACAAAATTTCCTAAGTTCATGTGTGTTCTGGCCATAACAAATATCTCCTAATTTACTTAGTTCATTTGTTACCTAAACTCAAGTTTACTCTTGCTCTAAGAATACTTGAAATGTATAAACCATTTATATTTATTTTTTAAAGATTATTATCATTATTAGGGAATTTAGCATGTCACAGAATTTTTTGACTTGACAGTCACAATGGAGCATACACTGAATTACCAAGTACTCAATCATGTCACAATTTAAATAGAAATCACTTTTGAAGCTAAGGCTTTTGACTTAGAAGATGGATGGAGGAAACAACTACCTCCTTAGCTACTCAGCTTGTCACTATATTGGAGTGCCCCTAATTTATTTTCTTTTTATTACACACACTTGCTTAAAGTCACCTTTCTAGTTAATAACACGATGGAGCAAACAAAGTGGTGTTGACTTACTTGGCAATTCAAAGCATTGGAGTGCCTACCATCCTTTATGTAATAATTCCAAGGCAATATGACTGAATTTGGCTCAAAATTCCCTAAGTTCATTAGAAGATACTAACTGCAGTCAAAAAAAAAAATTGAGTACAAGACATCTCATTTTTAGACATTAATTTTCAAGCAACCAATCCTAAGCTAAATTCACCTAATCCACTATCACATGTTCTAGGTGTATTGAAGAATCTAAGCTCATCATCAAACATCATAAGTACAGATTGTACTCCTCATAGGAAAATATTACTTAATAGTTACATTGCAGTGGCAAAATAAATTTAACTATACTAAAATGATCATACATACTAAATATAAAATGCAGTCTAAATGCATAACATACTCCCAAACCTAAGGGATGCATTGTCCTTAATGCATGAATAGATATATAAGAGAACAACCAAAAGAGAAATTTGTACAAAAAATGTCATGGCAAAAGAAATGAAATGCAAGATGCGTAAAAGAAATAGAAAACTTACCTGGATTTGACTAGCATGTAGGTACTTCATTTTGCTTGACGAGTGGATTTACAGGAACTAACCTTATAATGCCACTTCCTCTTTTTTGGGTTCATTTCTCCCCCCTCCTTATCAGTTTCCGTGATCTTTTCGATCAGATGATCAATGTCATGGTCATGTGTAGTTACGAAAGTTAGTGGCGAAGGTGGAACAAGGTCCTTACCTTTGGTGGTGGCAGTAGTGGTAGTGTCATCTTATTCTTCTTCTTCATCCTTATCAATATTCAGGGATGTCATCTTTTCAGGTTCTTCAGTAGCAGTTAGAGTGGGATCCTTGGTAGCATCAGAAAATAGAAGCAAAGTGGTGTGGAAGATAGGAAATTCTAACATTGGCTTTGTAAAATTCTTTTGTAAGGATCTCTTGATAGCCAAATCCCTACTTCTTACATAAGTACAATATTGTGCTTGCTACTGCTGAGCCTAGACCATCTCTTCAACAAGGTGAAATTGCTGAATTTCAAAAAAGGACATCCTCTACTTCAACTACTTTGAGGAATGTAACATTTGTTGTTCAAGGGAGCTACGAGAAATTGAAGGTGTTGTTGTGGGAGAATGCATAGTAGTAGAAGTGGTGGCATACTATGCTGGATTCCCTTGACAGCATCAATGATTTTGATCTTGGCAAAGATGATCCTGGATAATCCACCCTTGTTAGGGGTGATATCCTCATCTACATTGAGAGGGACTCGGGCGATTCGACATAGAGCAGTAATAAGGGAGGGGAAGTTTAAGCTACCAGCAATCTTCTCGGCACAGTAGCGTACCTCCTGAAAAATGATCCTACCGATATTAATTATTCTCCCTTTTATGATGGGGTGTAGGAAAAACATCCTTTCCTTTGAAACAGTTTTATTGTGCGTAGACGACATAAGTCGGCACTTCAGAATATGATACCACACTTTCCCAATAAACTTCAACAAAGCCCTATCAACAATACAACACTCTTGAATGGAAACAGTCCATCGTGTACCTTCGATACATAAGTCATCCAATACCTAGGAAACGGTATATGTTCGTCTTGAAACACTAGCGAGGCCAAACTATGCATTAATATGATCTTCATCAAAAGGAACGGAAGTGCCCCTTACATAGATAAAAGGAGAATTTGGAGAATTGACATGGGCATAAAATTATCAAACAATTTTCCTTAAAATGTCCTCAAGGTGCAAACAAAAAATACTCCACCCATGCTTTTCTACTATGGAGGACACAGATTTTGTCATATCCCATGTATGGTTTGTCTTTGAACAAGAATCCTTGCTCAAAACAAAAAAGGTGCTTCGTGATGTTGTTACTGCATTTCATGGCCACGGCATTATTAAAGAATGTCATTGGCTGAGTAGCACCAGCTCTTGATGGTTCAGCAATTTTGACGTGAGCCATTGAATAAGAAAGGAAGAAATCTTAGAGAATGTAGTGGAAGAAAAGATAGGAGAGATTGAAGAGAAATAAAATAAAAATGGAAACTTTAGGAGAAACTTAAGAGACATGAGCAATTGAAAAGAGGAAAATAAGGGAGGTAATGATGATAGTTCAGCAAAAATTAAACGTTCTAAAGAAGCCGTGTGACATAGAGTAGGAAAGAAAGAAATTAAAAAGATTTTGGGGGGAAATGTGAAGTGACCTAGTCCTCAAACAAAATGTTTAACTTCTCTTCCATGGGCTCGCAAAGTAACTGAATTGGCCCAGCTATATAAATAAATCTCTCCCTTGGACTTTTCTACCCTGTCAAGCCATATTACCTCATACCACGTTATTCATTTATCCAGTTTTTCGCAATGCAACGACAAACTCCTCTTAATATAACAACTACTAAGTTCACATTCTTTATTCTATCTTTAGAAATCATAGAAAACTACTCAAACATAAAAATAGAAATGGAAACAATATTAAATGAATACTAAAAATAAAATTAAAGCAAAGCAATAAAGAAATGAAAGATAAAAGACATTGTTAGCTCAAACATCTCGAAGGTTAATGGAGTGCTTATCTCGATCAACATGAGCACCCCAGTAGTGCTTTAAGCATTGCTCATGAACTTTAAATACGCTGTGGCAATCTTATGTTTTACCCTATATTGATACAAATCATTAGCTACCAACTTGCAATCAAAATGAGTCCCCTCTTCACTAATAATGGCTCGAGGTGTACCAAATCTTGTGAAAATGTTCTTGTGTAAAAAATTCATTGCTAAACTTGCATCGTTAGTAGGAAGGGCAATGACCTGGACCTACTTAGAGACATTGTCCACTGTTAACAGTGTGTACAATTTGCCCACTGATGGTGGGAATGGACCCATAAAGTCTATTCCTCACACATCAAACAACTCAATCTCGAGTATAATTTGCAATGACATTTCGTGTCTTATAGAAAGATTTCCTATTCTCTGACAACGATTGCATGAATGAAAGAATTCATGAGCATCATTGAACAAACTTGGCCAATAAAATCCTGACTGAAGTACTTTGGCAGTAGTTCTCATCCTTCCAAAATGTCGTCCGTACGGAGCTTAATGACAATGCTGCAAAATGCTGTGTATTTCATTATCAAGAACACACTTCCTAATTATTTGATCAGCACAATGTTTAAACAAGAAAGGTTCATCCCAATAATAGTGCTTGGCATTAAGAAGAAATTTCTGTCTTCTTTGACGCTGAGATCAGGTGGCAACACAACACTCACTAAAAAGTTCACTATATCAGCATACCAAGGTATTGATGTGGCAACTAATAGCTGTTCGTCTAAAAATTCTTCTTTAATAAGTGTGTCATGACCATCTTCATTTCCAGATTCTAACCTCGACAAGTGATCAACCACTTTAGTCTCAATTCCTTTTCAATATCTAATTTCCAAGTCAAACTCATGTAGCAAAAGTATCCACCTAATCGACCTCAGCTTAGCATCTTTCTTGCTCATTAGATACTTAATAGCATAATGATCTGTGTAGACATTGACCTTTATACCAACTAGATAAGAATGAAATTTATCAGACACGAACACCATAACCAATAATTCCTTTTTTACGGTGGTGTAATTAAGTTGTGCATTCGATAAAGTTCTTCTAGCATAATATATTGCATGTAGTATTCTGTCTTTCCTTCGCCCCACATAGCTCCCACAGCATAACCGTTGGCGTCACACATGAGTTCAAAAGGTAGTGTCCATTTCGAAGCTACTACAAGTAGTGTTGTTATAAGTTTTTTCTTTAACTCTTCGAAGGCTACAAAACATTGTTCATCAAAATTGAAAGGTCTATTTTGCTCCAACAAAGCGCACAATGGTTTAGATATCCTTGAAAAATCCTTAATGAATCTTCTATAAAAACCTGCATTACCTAAAAAACTTCTAAAACCCTTGACACTGGTGGGAGGTGGCAATTTTTCTATCACTTCAATTTTTGCTCTGTCTACTTCAATTCCCCTCTACGATATCCTATGCCCAAGAACAATTCCTTCACAAACCAAGAAGTGGCATTTTCCCAATTTAAAAAAAGATTCGTTTTTTCACAACTGCATAGAATGAATTCCAGATTTTTCAAACAATCTTCAAAATCATTGTGAAACACAAAAAAATTGTCCATGAAGACTTCAAGAAACTTTTCCATCATGTCAGAGAATATGGCCATTATACAATGTTGACAAGTTGTCGAGGCATTACATAACCAGAATGGCATCCATCTAAAAGCAAAAGTACCATATGGACATGTAAAAGTTATTTTATCTTGGTCATTGGGAGCTATGGAAATCTAATTATATCTTGAATAACCATCCAAAAAATAGTAGAAAGCTTTCCTAACTAATCTATCCAACATCTGATCAATGAATGGTAAGGGAAAATGTTCCTTCCTAGCTGCCTTGTTAAGCTTACGGTAATCCATACATATTCTCCATCTAGTGATAGTGCAAGTTGGTATGAGCTCATTGTTATCATTACTTACCACTGTGACACCTCCTTTCTTGGGTACACATTATACAGGACTCACCCATGAGCTCCTTGAAATCAGGTAAATGATGCCAGCATCAAGCCACTTAATAATCTTTTTCTTGACAACTTCTTTCATGATTAGATTTAGTCTTCGCTACTAGTCAATGGAATTGCTATGACATTCCTCCAACAAAATTTTATTCATGTAGAATGCATGGCTAATTCCCTTTATATCAGTTAGGGTCCATCCTAATGCCTTATTAAATCACAGAAGAACATCTAAAAACCTTGGATCTTGCTCGAGTGTCAGCTTCGCAGAAATTACTACCGATGGAGTTCTGTTACTGCCCGAATATGCATATTTCAAATGTTGCGAAAAAGGTTTTAACTCCAATGCAGGAGGTTCCTCTATAGAAGATTTAGGAGGATTGAAAGTTCAATTTGATAAATCCAAAGATTCAAACTTCTTCCCTGGTCTACCCACTATCTTTTTGGCTTCCATAAATTCACCAAGTTCCTCAAAACTTGTTGTATCACTCTGCTCAAGTGAGTCTTCTTCATTGTTGGACTTGTTGTTAAAATCTGGTGAACAACTCCACTGATGTTTCTATCAACCCAATGACGTCTCATTCATCATGAACATCAGCACATTTCAAAGCATTAAATACATTGAAGGTAACCTACTGATCAATTACCCTCGTAGTCAGCTCGCCTTTCTACACATCAATTAATGTCCTGCCTGTTGCAAGAACAGGTCTTCCTAGAATAATTTTCACATCTTGGTCAACTTTACATTCTAAAACAAGGAAATCCACAGGAAAGATAAATTTATCTACTCTTACCAGAACATTTTCAATTTTACCTTCTGGATGCACGTAGAATTGATCAGCCAATTGCAATATAATCATAGTAGGTCTTGGTTTTCCAATTCTCAGCTTCCTAAAAATACACATTGGCATTAGATTTATACTCACTCATAGATCACATAAGGCCTTACAAAATAATGATTTCCAATTGAACATGGGATAGTAAAACTTTCTGGGTTCTTCAACTTTGTAGGTAATTTATTCGTCAACATTGTTGTGCATCCTTCAATGAGAGCAACAAACTTAAATTCTTCCAATCTACGCTTTTTTGACAATATATCTTTCATAAATTTCACGTAATTAAGAATTTGCTCCAGAGCTTCTATCAGCGGCATGTTGATATGGAGTTGTTTCAATACATCCAAAAATCTTTTGAACAAAATATCTTTTTTAGAATTATGAAATCGCTGAGGAAAAGGTAGAGGTAGTCATCCTTCAAGTTGCTGATATTGTTTTACTGTGGCATTTTTTTACAACATGATTTGATTCTGCCGCAGCATTTTGTTACTTACCCTTTTTAGGTGCAGTATGTTTTTCAGATGAGTTTGAATTCTTTCCCTAGTTGATTATGGAGTTGTCTTCTTTTACGGTGGTGTCTTGAACAATGCCTTCCAGCTGAGTCGCATTCCTAAGAGTAAATGCTTTGCAATGTTCCTTGTCTTGTGTTCTTGAATTCTCTGTATCACTTGACAATGCTCCTTGTGGCCCTAAATTCAAAGCATTCGCTATTTGCTCTACTTGATTCTCAAGAGCTCAGAGAGACGCACCCTAACTTTGAATTACAACAACCTGATTTTGAATTACAACATTGTTTTTAGCCATATATTCCTTCAACAAGGCTTCAATGGATGTCAAGGATGATGATGTTTGACCCTGTTGAATATTTTGTCTCGACATAGAATGATTATAATCAGGCAGTGCATTTTGTCTTGCAACATTATTTGAATTCCCCGCACCTTGATTATTCCAACTAAAATTCAAATGCTGCTTCCACCATGAATTTTAGGTGTTATAATAGGGATTACTATTCCAATTAAAATTACCCATGTAGTACACAGACACTGGGTTTGATGGGCATTCATCAAACACATGATCTTCACCACAATAAACATACGATAGCTCGACTGCTTTCATCTCCCGAATTGTAGTGAGTTTCTTCATTGTTTTGATCATATTAGCCAAAGAAGATACCTGGGTTGTCAACGAAGTGATTGGATCAAGCTCCACAGTACCAGCAACTCTCTTACCTGTCCAAACTATTGTGGTCAGATATTGATAATCATTGTTGGAAAACTTTTCCAAAATATCATAGACTTCATTATAAGATTTATCCAACAAAGTACCATAGGTAGAAGCATCAACTACCATCCTCGTATGTGCACTCAACCCATTATAGAATATCTGCATTTGAGTCCAGTGTTGAAATCCATGCATTAGACATTTCTAAATTAAGTCTTTTAATCGTTCCCAAACTTTATATAGTGTTTCATTCTCTGATTGCCAAAAAGATGTGATGTCATTTCTAAGCTTGGCATTCATATTTGGTGGGTTATACCATAGCAAAAACCTCTGGCAAAGATCATTCTGTGATGCCACTGTTCCCGATGGCAAAGCATTCAATATTGCTCTCGCACGATCTCTTAAAGAATATGGAAATAGTTTAAGTTGTAGAGCGTCTTCAGGAACACCTTGTTGTCTAAACAAGCCAAAAACCTCAAGAAAAAAAATCTTAAATGCAGTCTTAGATCTTCAGTAGGTAACCCACTAAACAGTCCTACTATTTGTAACATCTGACACATTACCGATTTCAGCTTGAATTGCTGATCTTAAATTTGTGGTTTGATTATCCCTAGATTTAGATCATCCAAAATTGGCACAACATGCTCTCAGATTTGTTTGTCTTGGTCATCTATCACCCTATGAACAAGAGGATTAGCATCATGACCATTCAGATTATCAGTCAGACCAAGTATCACCCTAGGAATAGGGGGATTAACATCTTGACCATTCGGATTATCACTGGGACTAGGATCATTCTTGTTCCTAGACATTTTTTGCAGTTTTTTCGATCTCTGAGTCAAAAGGATATTCTTTGTTAGTAGGAATGCCTCGTCTCATGCACTGATGGCAAACTTGTAGAAATAAAATTAAACTAAGTTAAATAAAAATAATGAAATTAAGTAAAATAACCAAATCAAATTACACAAATTTACCAATCCCCAGCAATGGTGCAAAAAACTTGTTGCGTGTGAAATGGTATGCGAATTGTGTAAGTATACACACTGAATCAAGTAATAAAGGGATAAGTGAGAACGTCTCCACATGGATCGATTAGGTATAAAATGGCCAAGTTATTATATTAAAGTATGATTAATGTTATGGCAAAAAATAATGTTAAGACTGCAACGGTAATTTGAGTGAATAATAATGTGTAATATGTGTAATTGATAAATATTGGAAACCATTATGACAAGACAAGAGTAAATATGCAATGGTAATTACGAGAATAATTATGTGAATAGTATACGAACGAATAAATAAAAAACTAAGAATGCTTTGACAAAGATACTGCAACAAAGGATAGAGGGTTTTGGATGTTGATTTGGAAGGTCGGAATTATCAGAATCTACTCTTATTAATAGTAATGCATCAACAAAATCTTACTTAATCTACTGCTCAGGAGAGTTGTAAAATGGTATGCTACTTTCAAGAGAAAAACCTCAAGTTACCTTGCCTTAAGATATATATGTCTATAGGCCTTAAGCATGACACCATGCATAGTTTTTTTCTTCCCATATGAATGCTATTCTATGTCTAGAGTCTACTATAAGTATCGGTCGAGTACTTACTCATATCATTCAATTTCAGTCAAACGAATCCAACCTTTTTAGAATTAGATTAGTTTATAGCCATGCAGTTATCTATGTCTAGGGATTGCACACATACAATTTAGGAATAAAAACAATTGAATGAAACAATAAATTAATTCAGATCTATGCTTCAACCATTGAAGAAAACACATGTTTCATCATGTAATCCCAACCCTATGAGATTTAGTTCATGGGTTGGCAAGTAAAATTCAAAACCAAAATACCATTCAACATCATTTCAATCAAATCAATTCAAGGGAGAACATATTAAGAAATACTGGAAGAACTTTGGGAAAATGGCTTTCGCCAAACCAATCCACAATCCAGCAACACAGTGTTCTGTGGTGGTTGAGATGGGCTACCTTCGGTTTCCTTTTTCCATCTCTACTTAGTTGTTACCTTCGGCTTCCTTTGGCTTTTAATAAGCTTTTTCCCTATGGTATATCCAACAGCACACGATATCTTCTCCTCTTTTTTAGGCAGATTTTTCTGAAACAAATAGAGTTGGGCTGAGACTGGCATGAGTTGAGTGTTGACTCGGTCATCTTCTTAGAATTGCCATGGCATACAAGGTGGCAAACTGTCCAACCTTTTACCCCAACAAACCTTCATTCCATTATTTTTTTCTCCATGTCCTGCACCTGCCAAACCACCAAATACAACCCTTCCACATGCAATTAAAAGTACCTAGCATTTAAACATAGTCCAAGCTCCTAATGCAATGATAACAATACTTATGAAGTGACCTAAAATGAAACTAATGTATCCAAGTACAAGAAATTAGCTAGGTCTAAAGGCATGAAATATAAATCTTTTCAAGAGTTATCACTAACCCTTCTCGGGAAACCCTAAATTCTCTGTTAATCACATTTCCATTCGCTTGTTAATCTCCCCTAAGGGATTTAGCCACTCATGTTATTCATAATCTTAATCTCAATTGAATAAATATGTAATAATCACGATTGATTCAGAAGAGAAAATAGATTTGAATAATCATGGATTTCATCTCAAATGGGGAATGAAGTAGCAAAATTGATTGATTAGAATAAAGTATTAAATCGAATGTAATAACAAGTAAGCTAAAATAGTTCAATTAAATAAATAAACTCTTGGTTCAAAACTTATTCTAAGTGGAAAAACAACTAAGTTATGAAAAGCTAAAAGAAAAATATTCTAACTCTACCCCACAACTTGTAGGGTTTTTGAAGGTGTCTAAGATGACTTAGTTACATCAAACCCCTAATGTCTTATTTATAGAATTGTTGGCAGCACAAATTAGGTCCTCGACAACTACTAAGTCTTCGTATAAAGTTGATTTCATGGATAAAAATAACACCGAATTACTTGGCCAGGAAGTCAACTTGTGTCAAGCCACACCATGTTTGTGGCACGACACAACATGAAAATCTTGCCTTAGAAATTCCTTTTGTGCTTTGATGTCCTGGGAAGCTTGTGCATCACTCAACCCTTACTTCCATGTTAATTGGACCTTTATATCTTCATCTTACACACTCAATTGAACATATTAGCACAACCTAAGGCCCGTGTCGGCCTATTGGGTCACAACACTTATAAAATGTGTTAAAAACACTTATTTTACTAATACTTATTCCTAGGGCCTAAATACTGAAAACATAATATTAACTACTAAATTGAATAGGAAACAAGATCCTCATCTGCATAATTGACCCAAATTGACTACTACATTTGACGGTATGTGGAAACACAAAAATATATAGACTTTTTCAACACCTTTTGAGTCCTAATTCATGTAGTTTCGGATTAAATTTTGACAAAATTCAGACTTTATTTATTAAATAATTAATTTGCACTTAATTTATTAACATATTGAATTTTAATTATTTTTATAACAAATTTTCACAAATTTTTTTATTTTCGATAGTTCTGCACAAAAGGTGAAAATTGGCTCAGTAGACACCTCGAAAGGCTTGAAATGTTGGAGGAATTTTTTGCATCGAGTGAACTAAGGGTAAGATTAAATATTTTTCCAGCCAAGGTCAGTCCAAATGATGATCGTTTTAGATACTTTATATTTAATTTTTATCCAAGTTAAATTCGGTTAAAAATTAATATATAGCCTGAAGGAGATAGTGGCCTAGTGTGCTAAGCATTGAAGACTGATCCAATAAGAAAATTTACAGCCCAAAACTGACCCAATAAGCTAACCCAATTAGCTTATTTAGCTGATGAAATCAATTGCAAAATATCCCTCAAGTTTCCTTAAAATCCTATTCAAACCCCTCCACTTTTTGTGCCTTTGAAGATTTGCCCCAAGCTAAATTTAATAATGTTTGAAACATTCAAACTTTGCTCCATGTGTGGTCGGCCAAGGGAAGTGTGTTGCTGCTAATTATTTGATAATTTTAGCAGACACACCCACCCATAAATACCCCCTTCACCTATTCATTCAACATATCTCTCATTCCACGCTTCTCTCTCTCGTACTCACTTTCTCCCTTCCAGAACCTCTTTTTGTTTCCTATTTTTCCCTTCTACTTTCCTTTGTTGATTTCCCTCTTGGAAAAGAGCCTTTCAACCACCTTGGGTACCAGCATTCAAGTGCTGATAGAAGCCTTGGAACAACAGAATGAACGAAGATTGATTTTAGTTTCCTATCCTTTAACTTTCCTTGTTTTTGTTATGAACATGTCTATGAATATTTTTTATGTTTTTATTCTAAATTTAATTAACATGGCTTAAATTTAATTCGTGTTAGGTTGATTGCATTTCGTCTACTTAAGTTATTAAAATCATATTTGTGTTATTAAAGGTCTTGGTAAATTGTTTGATTTAGTAAACCATGATTATGTTATACTTGCATTATAAAATGTAAGGTAATGAATGAATTAATTATTAAGCATATTGAAATTATAATTAATTGACACAATATTTAATTGGTGCATGTTTAATCTTCTAAGG
>JABFAF010268723.1:0-12180 GCA_013677275.1 Gossypium schwendimanii | reverse complement strand
TTCATTGCCAATTTCCTATATGCTTTTTTCAGATCATCCTCTGTAGCATTCCTGTCCACTTGCAATACATTATAATAATCCACCCCCATTCTTCTTTATTTTCTCTTTCACAATTTGATCCAAAATCCTATAAAACCATCAACAAATTGACAAAAACCCACAACATAAAAAGAAAAACACCAATTTCCCTTCAAATGTCTTCGTAAATCCAAATTCTGCAAGAGAAAATCTATAAATTTAACAGTTCCATGATTGGAACATGAAAAATGGAGATTTTGTCTGCAGACAAGATTAACACAAAAAAACAAGCTAGACAAATTCAAAAAATTCCTATAATTAAAACCAAAAAAGGAAAAAGAAAATAAAGAATACGAAAGGGGTTGAGAGATTTGGTCTCCGCATGTGTGGTGAATCAATAGGGCTGCAAATTTTGTTTGGTTAAGAGTTAAAAGACTGTGTTTGTTGGAGACTTTCAGTACATAAAAAAACGAAACTAACGGAGATTATATTAAACTAATGTCAGTGTAAATAAGAAATCCCTTTGAAATAACCCTGAAAAAATAACGAAACCCAAGAAATGGGTTTTAAGCAAAGAGTTAAAAATTAAAACTTTTTTTTGGTTCCTGATAAAATGAAGAAAAGAAACATTGGCTGACATTTCCAGTAACTTTTTTTGTCATCTTTTTCACCATTTTGTTCGCCTTTGCTTTAGTTTCTAAGTACCCAAACGTTAAAGAAGAACAAATCATAAAGAAGGAAAAAATAAATTACCTGAACTATCTAGGTCTCCTCTGCAATCAATGGAAAAAAGGAAAAAGTAGAGATGGTTGGAAAGAAAGTTACAGAAGAAGAAGATGAAGCTGAGGGCAAAAATTGGAAAATAGGAAAAAGAAAATCGGAATACGCAGATGGAATAGCTAATCAGAGCTGAAGGCAATGAATGATTATTATAGCCTTTTCATGTCATAGGGCATAAATAGATTTAAACGTTAGTGTGGTGGTGGGTCCACTGAATTGGGGGGAATGCATTCTTATTCTCCCAACCAAACATGCTGTAAGCTTTCCTTTTCTGTCGAATAGAAATACCTTTTTTCACGGGAAGACTTTCATAAATAATTTGTCTCCAATTTGAAACTCAATATCTTTTCTTTTCAGATCAATATATAATTTTTAACGATTAGAAATAGCTTTCAAACAATATCAATAACTGAACCTTTTTCTTATGTTTCACATAACAAATTAGTTCCTGCCAGATTCTTATCATTCAATTCTGATTAGCACAGAAGAATTCTGTAATTACATCTGCATAAAGCCTCGTAGTGCCATTTTAATACTCCACTGATAATGATCATCAAATGCAAACTCTGTTAATGGTAGAATTTCTTTTATGCAACATTGCAATTGTCTTCTAGAATCAAAATAATCCGTTCAAATTGTTTATCAGTCTGAGAATGAAATGATGTATGGAAGTTCAATCTATTACACAGGGTATCATGTAACTTACCTTAAGTCTAGAAGTAAACCTCAGATCACAATAAAAAATAATATATATAACGGCATGTTGTGCAATCTAACAAATCTTAGAAACGTATAACTCAGCTAGCTTCTTAAACGAATAAAATGAGTTGTTTTCGTGAATCTATCAATAATTATCTATAATGAATCTTTCTTTTTCAGAGATAATGGTAGTCTCGATATGAAATTCATTGTAACAAGTTCCCATTTTCACTTGGAAATTTAATAGGTTGTAGCTGACCTAAAGAAACCTAACACCTGACTTTTACTTATTGACATATCAAACATTTTGATACAAACTCAAATATTTCTTATTTTATTTCCAGCTATTAGTATCTACATTCCAAGTCATTATACATTTTGTTACAACTCAAATATTTTGAATAAATACAATCATGGACTTTCTATAGAATATTTCTTTTAACCTCATGATTATTAGGTACTCATACCCAATTTTAGAAATACAGAGTTTCATCACCATCAATACTGAAATCAATGATCTGACCATTCTAAATTTGCTTCCTTTTTAGCTAACAAATATTTGGATCATTTCTCTGAAACTCTTGAATTCTCTAATGAAATAATAGTTTACCTCTCAACTCGACAATAATAGAACCATTCGACTCAAAGTCAAATAAGTGTTTAATGTTCTCAACGTGAACAAAGCTTTTTGGCTCAAGGTATCGACTACAACAGTAGCTTTACCTGAGTGATAGTCAATCAACATCTCATAAAATTTCAATTGCTCCAAACATTTGCACTGTCTCAGATTCAATTTTGGGACCTTTATTTAATATAGCTTTTAATTGTTCGAAACTCTGCTGGTATTTATTCAACCTAACAAAACTGAATTTTTTTCGCAACAACTTTGTCGATGATAGAGCTATCATCGACAAGATTGAACAAATCATTTGTAATATACAGTAGTTCCCAGTGAACTATGCACGTCTGTAATATTTCCCAAAAATTTCTTAGTTCACAATTATCAGGAGTTCATTCAAATTGACTCATATATCTTCAATTGTTAATAAGAGGTTTAAAAAACTTACTTCCCAAAATCAGAATTCACATTTACTGATCTTCAAATATAATTGTTGTAACAGCCTTAACCCGTCTCCGTCATCGGATTAAGGTTACAGAGCATCACCATGCAAATCTAAACAATAAACATTTAATATTAATTTAATAAAACCCATTAAAAACCTATCAAACATATACATTTGGGCCTTACATCGGGCCTCTAAGGCTCTAAAAATAGTTTAGAAGTAATTCGAGACTAATTTGAAATGAATCAGAAAATTTGGAAAAAAGTTAAAAATTTTGAAAACAAAGGTTACACGGCCGCGTGACATAGCCCAGACTGTGTAACAATCGAACAAAGGGACACATGGTCGTGTCGTAGCCCAAAACCGTGTAACTCACTGAGTTAGGTCACACGGTCGTGTCACAGGCCGTGTACTAGACCATGTAACTCACTGACTTAATACACATGACCCTGTCTTAGGTCGTGTGAAATTTATACCAAAAATAACAAGTGACACACGGTCGTGTCTTAGGTTGTGTGACCACTATTTTACAATTTTTATATTTTTTCTTAAACTTTCTGTTTTGTTTCAGATTAGTCTTGAATTCCTTCTGTGATATTTTTAGGGTCTCGAAGGCTTCATTTAGGGATAAAGTCTTTGTGAATGGATGGATTATGATATTCTTAATTTATTTGAATATTATGATGTTAAATGTTTCCATTTGTATGGTAATGCTCCGTAACCCTAATCTGGTGATAAAGACATGTTAGGGGTGTTACAACTTTCCATATAACCGTAACCTGTCCTTTTTAATAATGCTAACAAGAGCTGTGAAAGGGGTTTGCTCACACTAGCTGTGGGTTGGAATGTTAGCTACACTATGCTGCTCACACGAGCTGTGGGGAATCCATAACAAATGTAGGACCTCAGCCATTGGTAGGACATTCAAGACCAGCACCCGAAACATGAAATCCCTAATGACATGTCATTTGTATACTAAGAATTCTTAAGGTTCAAACAAGACTATTTATCCATCAATTACTCAAAACATTGATATATGTATATTCAAGTCTGTTTATAACTAACACAATATAACTAATAGTCAATTTAACTATCATTAATACGATTATAATTGATACGAACTTACCTTAACAACTATGGTTGCAATAGTAGAATTGAAGTCTAGTTCAAAGCTTTAGCTTTTCCCCGATTTTAGTCTAGTTGTTTTTTTATCTTAATCTAAATAGATAATTTCTTTTAATTAAGTAATTAAAATAACTTCAAGTATTCAATTCAATCAATAATTCATATTAATATAAAATTACAAAATTACCCCTAATATTTTAACTTTTTCACAATTTAGTCCTTAAGCTCGTAACTTGAAATTTAACTATTTTAACCCTTCATACATGCTAGCCAAACTTCTTAGGAACCCATATCAACCCACTTAAACCATCATTTCATAATATTACTATGAAATTTTACTATTTTAACTTATTAATCCCTAAACACACTTTCACCAAAAATCACTTAACAAAACATGTTTGTTTAACAACCAAGGGTAATAATCTATTAATTAACATCAAAACTCACTAAAACTCAACTATGACAAGTCCTTCAACCTTTAACAATTTTGCAAATAACCCTTGGGCTAGATAGACTAAGCTAAAACGAGCTCAAAAACATAAAAATCATTAAAAACGGGACTCAAATTCATACCATGCATGAAGAATTTAAAAACTAAAGCTTCCTCCCCCTTCAATGAAAATTTCAGTTTTAAGATAGGAAAAATGAGAAAGATGACAACCTTTTTTTTCCTTTTCTTTATTTAACATTTTATTTTAATTATCAAATTACAAAGTTAACCTTTTAAAACTATTAACATTTCATTAAAACCTATCCATAAACATCCACTAACATATAATATGGTATAATTACCTCCTAATTCTATTAGCTTTCCTTTCTATAGCCATTTAGTCCTTTTAACTAATAGAATTCAACTTTTGTATCTTTTTCAATTTAGTCCTTTTTACCTAATAAACCATTTAAACCTCAAAATTTCTTAATGAAAATTTAATACTAACTTAAATTAAACCTATAGACATCAAATAAATATTAAAATAATAACTCACTTGTCGGAGTCCTAGTCTCGAAACTACTATTTCTGACACCGCTAAAATTGGGTTGTTATAATTGTTTCTCTCGTAAGATCTGTAACACTATTTTTTTCCTGATGTTGATTATATTCAATTTCATTCCTCGCATAAATTTAATATCATTGATAAAATAGCAACAATTCAGTTTAGATACAACTAGCAAATCCTGACCATTAAATCTATAAGGCAACTAAGCGATCGAAAATCCAAACAGTGTTATTAGTATCTCACATTGTTTAAATCTGGTTTGGAAAGAAATCTTTAGTACAAATAACTCATAACTTGGAGCTAACAACAATCTAATCAAAAGTCAATACTCGAACATACAGTAGTTCTATTAACCAAACAAATAAGTTAACTATATAAAAATAACAAATATTGGTTCCTCATGTTGTCTTTAATCTACTATTTGTAATCATCATATGATTCTCATATCCCCATCTTTCTTTTTCACAAACACAATAACATTTTCCCCGATTAGACATTTAGTTGAACAATTCTTTCTAACGAATAACTATTTCAGTAATACCTATAGCTCTTGAAATTCTGATAATACCATTCTATACAGAATAATAAAGATCTAAGCGGTTCTGAGTATCATATCAGTAACAAACTCATCTTTAATTACGGTTGATAATCCAGATAGTTCTTCTAAAAATATATTAATAAATTCTTTAATCACATGTACCTAATTATTCCTCGATTCAAACATTTCGATGTCTAGGATTTGAACAAGATACAAATCATAACCTCTTTCTAATCATTTCGTGAGTCATTAACATTAACATGCTATTGTTCACATTGTTAATTTTGTCAATCTCACATTTATTGATTTCTCCCTTTAACACTTAAGTACGATCTATATCAATCTACAGTCAATCACAACATCATATATAATCAATCAATTCATATCGATGTCACAGCAAACTCATCAAAATTCAATGACATCATATTGACAAGAATTTCATAACCACGAATTCTGAGTAAAATATGTTACTAGCGCAAACATATTGATCTAATAGGTTTGTTACTCTAATATCACAAATAGTAAACTCTACTCCCACAATCTCTTTAGTTATTAAAAATTCAAAAGTAAGAATGCATTACTCCAGAATTAATCATGATCTGCATAAAAAAATAGTAGATGAAGAAAATGTACCCGTAATATCATTAGGAATAGTAACTTCTTCTCTGACTTGATCACTATAAACTTGGGAAGATGCACAAGTTTTAGGTCTTACTGATGTATCTCTGTCTCATGCTCAACTAATTTATCAAGAAGAAATTGTGATCATTTACTGTATTAATATTCTGAGGATAGGGGAGTGTCGAAGAAGATACGATCGAGGGTAAAGGTTGTCGAGCCGTAGAACTAACTTGCAAAAACTATGAAAACCAATGATTCTTTATGTTGAAAGAAAATATTTTTCATTTCACTTTTAACAATTGTGGAACTAATAAAAGGTGACTGGCTTCCCATTCAAAAGTCAGAACGTTATTGCCACATCCTAAAAATCGGGTTAGAAGAAATTGGGTTAGTGAAACCAAGAGTTGTTATGCTCTGAATTTTGAGTTAATGTTGTGAAAATTATGTAAAGTATTTGCTTTAGTAGTTTAGTGCTTTGGATGAGTGTGTTTGGGGTCATAGGTTCAAATCTCACTCTTGAAATTTTTTTGGTATTTTTGTCTTAAATTCTATTATTGATGATCTGGTGTAACACCGTAGATTTAGGGTTAGAAGTTTTGAGATTTGTAGGTAGGGTCAGTGGCTAGATCAGACATTTGGGTTTGTTTTCGCATTCTGATGTTAGAATGGGTTTACTGGTCTGGTAGTTGGTTGAGTGATAGTGTACCTTTGGTTATGGGTTCGAATTCTAATATGTGTATTTTGAGGGATTATATATTTCTTTTTGTCTTAAATTTGTTTTAAATTTGAGATATTTATTTATCACTTTTATTTATTTTATTTTTAGATTAAAAAAAACTCAACTAATGCACGTTCCCCATTTTTTTTTGAGTTCTCTGTAAACCTTTTTTTTACTCTTTTTCCCCCAAAATAAATCAATTTCTTTTATTTCTTTGCTTCTTCCGTTACTTGATGTCTGTCTAAGGAGTTTTTCTACATGTATTCAATTTTTCAGAAGCGAAAGAGGTAAGTTTCTTTTTGGGTTTAGATAAAATTCCTTTAGTTTTATTTTACTGTTAAACTGAAGTTTTTATAAATTGGCATGCTAAACTAAGTTTCTGAATCGACTTGGTGGAGCGAGTCGAGTGACTCTAGGTGCTCATTTTTCGTCTAAGGTTTATGTTCGAAGACCCTTTCCTTTTGTTATCAAATTTCTAACTTGTTTCCCTGAAATTTGACATAAATTGTGTGTTTCTGGGTTTGACATAAATTGTGTGTTTGTGGTATATTTTTGAGTTGTCGAGGGTTGAGGATTATTGTGGCATCAAAAGCTCGTTCTACAGCCAGTTTAAGTGTGGTTTCGTGACCACATAGGTGGCCACACAAGCGTATGCCCCATATAGGTGGTTCACACAGTCATGTGCAATTAGGAGTTAGGGTTTTTAGGATGTATTTGGTGTCACACGGCTTGGCCACACAGCTGTGTGGCTGATAATTAGGAATTTGGGGATTTTAGTTGATTTTCATACGGGCATGTGTTCTGGACACACGGCCATGTTCCTGGGTCATACAGGCGTGTGTCATAGTCACACGGCCGTATGCCTCCTTTCACACGGGTGTGTGCCTCTTTCATTTGGGCGTGTTTCAGAATTATTAAGGTGTGTAACGAAAACTTGAGAAAACAACGATTGAAGGAAGCCAAAAATTAAGGATGTCGATGCCACATGGCCGTGTGAGCCACACGGTTAGGGCTAATTGGGCATATGGGCCACACGAGCATGTGTAGGTCATATGCCAAACCGTGTGAGCCATATAGTCTAAGCCAATAGGTCATGTAGGCCACGTGGCTAGCCAGTTGTTTCGTGTGGGCCATATAAACGTGTGGGACCATTTTCTGTAAAATTTCACCCAGGCCTGTTTGACTCTTAAATCCGTAATTAAAATTTCTATGGGGACTGTATTGCTTAATTAGAGATTGAAAACAAGGTATTTGTTATGTTGGTTATGTGTATAATGAGTTTAAAATATGTGAAATATATTTGCATGATCCAATACTGTTAGTTCTAATGGTATGTTTTGATTTACTAAGTCTGTATATGTGTGTATGATATGCGATTGTGTTATTTTGTATTTTTGAATCAGCTGTATGACCATGCATTTGACATTGTGGCGATTCTGGTTATGATGATCTGTATTTCTAATACATCTTTCTGCAAAGCATGAAATCACATGCTTATTGGTTTCTTTTAAGAATATAAAAACATGTTCAACATGTTTATCATTCTGTTTAGTTTATGCATGCCATGTCACATTGCATGGGGTTGGGATATTATGGTACGGAGGAAGTTCTGACGGTTTAATGATCTGTCTTATTTGGTGGTTTATCCATATTTTCTATTCTGGCAGCTAGGCTGCAACATAGTGGTTTAACCACATATATGATCTTACAGTTTTAACTGCAATTTTTGGCGGCATTGTCCATGATCATCTGTTGGTGTGATTTTGGATGGACGAGTTCTGGGGAACTCTATTTTGGTGTGTAACGGAGCTGGGTAGGAAGTTTTCTAGAAAATTTGCATATGTTTTTTTTGAAAAATACCTTATTTTCATATTCATGCATCATCAATTATGTTTAATTGACTGATATGAACTTCTCCGTGATACTCTAATTTATATATTATGATTCTGTGTTTGATATTCGAGTTTTGTTATACACTAGGCTCTGTAGCTCACTCCTTTGTTTTATTTTTGAAATTTTAGGTAATCAATAAAATTTAGCATCAAATGACGTGCAGGAGCTCGGATTATTTTCGGTTTATTTATTTGAAGGTTTACGTTTTAATTATTTTGGTTTGTAAACTTGTTTAGACTTTCAATGTTGGTTTTTGTTCTGTTTGTTTGTCTTTGGGTGTTTTAACATGTCACTGCAAAACCACACAGGTTAATAACTAAAAATTTAGTGTTCAAAATTAAAAGTCTGTAAATTTTCATCTGAAAAATTAAAAGACCTCTTAAGTGTTTTTCTAAAAATAATCAAATAGTTTTAACATCTGTTTGCCTTCAAGCTAGAGAGGATTTTGCCAAAAATAATTACTTTCAAAACCCAGCTTTGCATTCACATTTTGGTTTTGAAACAAGCAATTTTGTACTTAAGTAATTCTATACATTTGCAAGAATGTGTTGCCAAATTTTACGTTTTTCAGAATGCACCCTAAGTTTAACTGTGACAAAAGTTTTTGAACAAGTTGATGTAATTCCTTCAGATTTGGCCATAACGTTTAGGCCAGGTTTGGGGTGTTACAGTTACTAACACTTCATCAAGTACAACACGATTAGACTCTATTGACATTGCAAATCTATAAAAAAAAACATAGACTGATCGGATCAGAAGCATCACACCAAAAATACAGGTTATTGTAGCATGTATTTCTAGACTCAATATACTCTACGTTCTGTCCTAAAAATGACTAATCATAACTCTGATACCACTAAATGTAACACCCCTTACCCAGTTCAGTCGTCGAACCTGAGCTATAACATGTCACAATAGTAAAAAGAAATATTTGTATACAAATTACTCAATAATATCAATAATGCAATATAAATAAGTTAAGTCTATGTTAATCATACATTACAAACAAAATCGAGTCTCAATCAGGCTTACGAAAGCCCTTAAATAAGCCCTTAAGTAAGAATTCCCCTGGCTATCCGCTGGAAAGCCCCTATCATCACTTACATTAAGGGCTCAACACTTGCTTCAGGTATCGCTTGTCTTAGAGGAGGTACCTTTGGTGTATTCACATTAACTCTCCCTCGTCGAGGAGGCATACCAATTATACTATAAACATAAACATAACATGAAAAAACAATACCAAAGAGTAAGAAGTCATAAGTGATCTAAGGCAATTCCTGCAAAGAAAAAATTTAGTAAAGGTAATATGTCCCAATCCTACCCCAGAAATAAGAAATTTCACACAAGGGTAATTTCGTCCAACATTTAAAATTTTTTTATTTCATTCCAAAACCAAATCATTATTTTAATTTTCCAAAAGTTTGAAAATCAGAGAATTAATAAACCCTAGCTAACCTAGTTTTTGCAAACCTGACTTGATAACACTAAATGTGGATCAACCCGAATCCAGAACGTCACATTAGCCACTTATGTGACTCTCTTTACTAGTCAACCAACACACCACAAACCAACCATCACACCCATAAAAATGCTTAAACAAATTATTTTTTAAACAAACAAACCTAAATCATGCTTCGTTCGTCATAATATTACGAAAAATACCAAGGGTAAAATCATCATTTTAAACAACATTAATGATAAACACGTAAATCGTAAAATTAATCCCACAAGTGTCTTAGGCAATTTATTTTAACCCATTAGAGAAAATTGCAGCTCAAAACAACATTTAAAACTCATTTAATTTCAAAACAAAGTTTAAAAACTAAATCAAAATTTTATTCAAAATATCCAGTAAAACCATTTTAAGAAAATCAAGTTACCATATTAAAATTCAATATACAAAACCAAGTCATGTAAATTTTCAAAGCATTCCGTTGAAAACATTTGTCCGACCCAATTTTAAAAGTTTTAAAAACCATTTAAACCGTCCATATTGTCCATTTACATACCATTAACAGTTCAAGTCTAAAACCCTCTAGAGTTGTCCCACATCGCCTTCCTTATTGAGTTGGAAACACATAAAACATACTCAAGGTAAATTGCTTTTCTTTGGATCACTTGGTAGCTCACTTCTCCTCGGTTCGGCTATAACTCTACTTTTAAACATAAAAGAGTGTGAGCATTTTCAAGCTCAGTGAGTGCTCAAAGATTGCCACAACCAATCACAATATCCAATGTTAAAAGAAAGCATACAATCACAATAAATCATGGTAAGCAATCAAGCATACTTCATAGCATTCACATTGATATGTTGGCACCATGTGGTCATGAAGCATATATACAAAATATATTACATTGGATAACCGGATTCCCAAGTACGACCAATATAATGTGTAGCATAAAATTATCACCCGCCAAACACAACCAATCATAGCCTTCAAACACAACCATATTGTAGACATCCAATTTTGTCCGAGCCCAATTGGAGGCCTATTTGTTTCCTTTAAATATTTGCTCTCTCTTAGGCCCGTTCGAAGCCCACTAAATTTTGGTCAAATTGAGGTATTTGTTTTTCTTTTCTTTTTCTGTCAAGGGCTCAAATTATTGTTATCATTACTACTACTACTACTACTACTACTACTACTACTACTACTACTACTACTACTACTGCTACTACTATTATTAAATATTATTATCTTTTTTTTAGAGCCCAAGGCCCAAGCTGTTACAATGGTCAGCTAGGGTTTATGAAACCCTAGCCTCCCTTTTACTACACATCACAAACATCCAAAATAGTACCAAACCATTAGTCAACGAATTAATGGAAACATCACAAAAAAATTACAAATAAACAAGATTGAAAAACAATATATATACCTGAAATGAAAGAAAAAAAATGGAGGAGACTTTTCATATTCTGTTTTTTCTTTTAAGGTAAAAAAAACAACAATAACAAGAATGTTATATCTTTTTCTTTTATTTTTGCCATAGATATGTCATGAGGAATCAGGTTTTAGGTTTCGATGAAGGAGGCCCCAAAAATCCCATTTTTTACCTTCCCCTTTCTAAAATAAAGGTTTTTTTCTTTTTTAAAAAAAAAGAACAGGCTTGATCTTGGGAAAAGAATGAATAGATTTATTCCCACCCCCTTACTTTTAAAATTTACAAAAAAATACCTCATTTTTTGCAGCGCCGCCCTCACCATCTGGCCTATTTACACCCGTAACCCTTTCATTTATTCAAACCTTCGATTTAATCTTAAATTTCAAAATTAAAAGCAAATTAATTGCTACATCAGTCCTCTACCTTCCACATTTTTTATCTTTTAGTCCCAAAATCAAGTTATGTCATTTTGTTTCCATTTTTAATAAATTATTTACACTTATATCTTCCCTTTCATTTGCATTTATACCTTATATATTTAATGTCAATTATGCACTTTTTTTAATGTTTTATATTTATTCACACTTGTATAATTTTTATTTATTCTTATTTCGTCTTTATTTATTTCATGCCTATTTATATTTATGTTTTTTTACACATTCCCCTTACATACATTTTAATATTATTTGTTTATGTTGCTTTGATTCTTTTATTGTATTATGAATAAGGTGTATCATTGTTATTACTATCATCATCATGTCAAGGTCTTATTTATTTCATTTATTTAAGTTTTCTTTTTATTATTGCTCTTTTTGAAAGAGTTTTAACTTTTCATTAACTTTA
>JABFAF010268695.1:0-12837 GCA_013677275.1 Gossypium schwendimanii | reverse complement strand
TAGTAATAATAATATATTAATATTAAACTAATTAATTTAATAGCAAAAATCACAAAGCAATGGACTAATTTGTAATGAAAACGAAAATTTAAGGGCAAATCTGAAATAAATAAAAAGAAAAGGATCGAATCGAAACGCGCTATACAAGCGGAGGGACCGTTTGCATAAATATCCCTCTAAAGCAAAAACAAGCGGATCCTTCCCCTGAGTCGGGTCACCACGCGGGTCAAAAGCCACCAAACGGCGTCGTTTTGGCGCTATAGACCTTAGCTCAAAACAGCTCCGTATTATGCTATTATTTAAACAAAACCCTTTTTAAAAAAAAATTGCAACCTGAGTTTAAAAAAAAAATAGATGCTTATGCTCTGCTAGGGTTTCAACCCTAGTTTCACGCAGCCGAAAGCTCCGCCGATCTTCGGCCTTACAGCCCTTGCTCGAAAGTCGACTGCGACGAAGCGAACAAGGATCCAATCGGCGCTAACACTGAGGTAAATCCTTTCCCTCTTCTTTAATTTTATTTTACAAACATCAACAATAACAAACGAACATCGAAGAAACACAAAAGAAAAAAAAAGAAATCGAAAAGAAAAAAATCAAATTTCAAATCACCTCTCAAAAATTTAATTACTTTCTGATTTCTTTGGTACCTTTTTTTTACTGATTTCGTATTGTTCGCCGTAAAAAAATTACAAAGGTCTTCCCTTTCGTTTTATAGCCAAAATATCTTAAATAAATAAAAAATACAATATATGTTTTTTTGTGCTATTTTTCATCCTATTTGCAGGTACGAAGGCCAACTGGCGGTGTACGGAGGCAGTGGCACAGCACGCGCTTGGCTGAGGCGACTGGAGGCGTATGGCGGCTGGGTATGCTGTGTAGTTTTAGGGTTTCTATTTGGGGTTTGTCATTGGGTTTTGTTATTGGGCTTGGGATTGTGTTTGGGTAGTTCAGGTTAAAAACGATTTGGGGCCATGTTGGGCCTATGTATTTGGACTGTGGACTATTTAAATTTGGTTTTAATATTTGTTTTAAAATTTGGTTTAGGCCCCGGGCAAAATAGGCTATTATAGCTACCCCTCTTTGCTCATTATCGTGTAACAAGAATAGACTAAAAAAAAGGCCAATTTTACCTGGTCCTACCAAGCCTCAACTTATTTGGTACTTTTTTTCTTCAAGTAACCTCATTCTGACCCACTACATTAGAAAGTGACTTCAATCTCCTCCACTACCACTTCAGGTAGACGAGATTTACTATCTTCAGTCTGCTCCATTACAACTTCAAAGAGATAAAACTTGTCTTAGTTGAATTTGATCCGACCTACTACAAATTCAGAAGTATAGGATTCATCGTTTTAATCTGCTCCACTACAACTTCAGGGAGATAGGATTGGTGACTTCAATCTGCTCCACTGCAACTTCAGGGAGATAAGATTTGCCATGATCTGCTCTACTGCAACTTCAGAGAGATAAGATTTGTGATTTGAAGATTTAATTTGTTCGACTACGACGCCAGTGAAATAAGATTTGTTGTCTTCAGTCTGCTCCGCTGTAACTTCAGGAAGATAAGGCTAGTGGCTTCAATCTGCTCGACTTCAACTTCAAGAAGGCAAGATCGGCCATAATTTATAGCTTTAATCTGTTCTATTGCAACACCGGGGAAATAAGATTCGCTGTCTTTAATCTGTTTCGCTGCAACTTCAGGGAGATAAGACTTATAACTTTAATCCACTCCACTGCAACTTTAGGGAGATAGGATTGTTGGCTTTAATCTGCTTCACTGCTACTTTAGGGAGATAAGATTCACCATCTTCTTGAATCCATTCCACTATAACTTCAGTGGTATAGGATTTGTGGTTTCACCGATCTGTTCTCTGGGGAACATGACCTGTAGAATCCATTTTCATAGGCCTATTTATGCTTAATGATTAGGATGTTATGATTAGAATGAATCAAAATCTCCTAATTAAGTATGATGAATGAATGAAGAATGTCATGAGAATGATCCCCTTTTTTAATGTTTGGGTTGTCATTACTCATTGTTCATTAAGGCTTCATCACTGATGCGTTACGGGGTCATTTTGTTTGGCTGGTGCCTTCAACAGAAACCTAAAGAAACACTCAATCAGTTTGCTCCCCTGTAACCTCAGGGTTCAACTGTACTTCTGAGACCTGGGCTTTGTGCTATCCTTCTCCCATTGAAACCCAGGGGTATAAGATCTGACTCTTTTCAACCCTTTCTTACTACAATTCAAGAATACTGGGTGTAAATCTCCTTGGTCTCTTTCAACATTCCCAAGGTGTCGTACCATATGTTTATGCAAAATTGTAAAATTTTTTTCTCCAAAAAAAAATCTCTTATTACTTGGTGATCATTGCTTTGTCTATTTATTGAAGCTTTATCACCAACACAATATCTTGTTTTGTTCAATCAATATTTTGACAACAAAATCCGAAAGGATAGTCTTAATTTAGACTTTTTCTTCTTAAATATTTCATCCTTTAAATTTGGTGCATTCTAAACAATAGTCTTGTTTCAAGTTCTTGTATTATTTAGAAACTCCTAGCGTAATATACAAAACTTCCTTTGTGAAAGTATTATTAGTCCATTAATCATTATTCTAATGTAACATGCCTACAAAAGATCATAACAATGGATAAAAATAGGGTTGATTTGGGAGCACGGCTCGAAAGGAATAAATTATCAAGGATAGTAAAAATAAAAGAGGAATTAATTGGGAACACATATCTTGGAGAAGAATGAAGTAGTCCAAGAAGAGCAAATTCAATATAAATAGTATGAAGACTAGGTACCCTAGATATCGTAGCTTAAACTTATCTGTACAAACTTTCTGAAGACAATTCTAAGTTTGACATGTATTTAGAAGATCTGGAGAACTTTATCGATGCCCCAAGATGTCATATACCCCTTCTCTGTTAATTCAAGTATAACAAGATCATCGCACGCCCCATTTGATCAATATTTGAGCCACCATTTTCAGGTTTTCAACTCAAATCCCCTTTGGTCTAAGGCGCCTTTTGCGGGTTTTCACCTTAGCCTCTCTATTTTTTTTATTTTTTTTGGACTCAAAGCGCCCTTTGCGGGTTTTCATCTTGGTCCCTTCTCCTTCTTTAGGTGAAGTATTTCTTAACTAAATCTGAGTTTATAGGATTAGGCAAGTTTTTCCTGTCCATCTTGGTCAGAATAAATGCTCCTTCAGAAAATGCCTTCTTTACAACGTAAGGTCCTTCCCAATTTGGCATCCATTTCCCTCTAACATCCATTTCCCAATTTGGCATAATTGATGTAATCTCCTTCCATGGTGGACCAGTAGTACCCAAATCTCATAATCTGTCTGGCCATTGTGAAACTATTTGCATGTGTTTCGCAATACCCTCATGGACTTCCTCCAAGATTTTCTTAGCCTCTACAGCGTCCAAGCATCTTAGTAATACCTGATCCTTTCCCCTTTTGTATAAAATCTCTCCATCTAAGACATAGTCAATAGCTAGTCTTCTCAATGTTCTCTTTTCGTTCTCCGTTGCTTGATCAGGGTACTTGCGATTCTTCACATATTGCAGTATATTTTGGTACCAAGGATGGTCATCCTTTTCTCCGTCTTCAATATTGTAACAATGAGCCGATGTTTCATAAATGCTCATCTAGATAGGCTTCATGTCCTCTAGTTTGCTTACTTTGATCATGGAAGCTAAAGTAGCCAACGCATCTACCATCTGGTTTTCATCTCATTGGAGATAGCAGAAAGTAATGTCATCAAACTCTTCAATTAGTCTGAGGACCAACTTTCGATAACTGATTAATTTGGGGTCTCTCGTCTCTCATTCACCTTTGAGCTGGTATATTACCAATGAAGAATCCCCATACACCTCTAATACTTTGATTTTATGTTCTATGGATGCACGGATGCCCATGATGTACGCTTCATATTCTACCATATTGTTTGTGTAATCAAAATCCAATTTGGTAGCAATAGGATAATGATCACCACTTGGGGATACTAAGACTGCCCTAATTTTGTTGCCCACGGCATTTGAGGCTCCGTCAAAATTCAGCTTCCAAATGTGACTCACTTGGGTATTTTCTTCAGCGGTTGCTATATACATCAGGTCTTCGTTTGGGAAATCAAAATTTAAAGGCTCGTAATCCTCCAAGGCTCTACTAGCTAGAAAGTCAGCTATTGCACCCCCTTTTATGGCTTTCTGGCTCATATAAACTATGTCAAATTCGGAAAGAAAAATCTATCATCTAGCCATTCTCCCATTCAAATTGGCCGACTTCATCATATATTTCAAAGGGTCTAATTTTGAGATTAGCCAAGTCGTATGGTACAATAGGTACTGCCTCAATCTCCGAGTTGTTCAAATTAGGGCACAACATAATTTCTCAATAGGCAAGTATCTCATTTCACAGTCAGTGAATTTCTTACTGAGATAATATATCGCCCTTTCATTCCTTCCTGTCTCATCATGTTGGCCTAGCATACATCCCATGAAATTAGTAAACACTGTTAAATACAATATCAGTGGTCTATCCGGGCTAGGTGGTGACGGCACTAGAGTATTGGACAAGTACTACTTTATCTTGTCAAAGGCTTCCTGACATTCTTCATCCCATACACCTGGATTATGTTTCTTAAAATGATGGAATATGGGATCGCATTTCTCAGGTAGTTGTGAAATGAACCGAGCAATGTAATTTAGACTTCTTAGGAAACCTCGAACTTCCTTTTGAGTACACGGCAGATGTAATTCTTGTATAGTTTTGACTTTGTCTGGGTCAATCTCAATCTCTTTTTCATTGACTACAAAACCCAAGAGTTTTCCCGACCTAACCCCAAAGGTACATTTAGTTGGATTGAGTTTGAGTTGGAACTTTCTTAACCTTAAGAACAACTTTCTCAAGACTTGTACATGTTCCTTCTCCGTCTGGGATTTTTCAATCATGTCGTCAACATAGACTTCTATTTCTTTATGCATCATATCATAGAAGAGGGTCACCATGGCTCTCTGGTATGTGGCTCCCACATTTTTCAACTCGAATGGCATCACTTTATAACAGAAAGTTCCCCATAGGGTTATGAATGTGGTCTTCCTCATATCTTCAGGATGCATCTTAATTTGGTTGTATCCTGAGAAACCGTCCATGAAAGAAAATAGTGAGTATCCTGCATTGTTGTCCACCAAAGTGTCGATGTGAAGTAAGGGAAAATTATCTTTCGCGCTAGCCTTATTCAAACCTCTGTAGTCTACACACATTCGTACCTTCCCATCTTTCTTAGCAACGGGTACAATGTTGACCACCCATTCTGAGTACTTGACCACTTGTAGGAACACAGCATCGAACTACTTTCGAACCTCCTCCTTTATTTTTAGTACAACATCAGGCCTCATACTCCGGAGTTTTTGCTAAACTGGCTTGCAATCCTCTCTTATAGGAAGACGATGTACTACAATGTTGGTACTCAACCCGGGCATATCCTGGTATATTGAAGATGTCTTTGAACTCTCGAAGTAACTCAATGAAATCTCACTTCGTTTCTTCAGTTATGCATGTTCCAATCTTCACCGCATTTCCCTCCTCCAGGGTCACAATCTCCACCGTTTCCTTATAAGGTAGGATTTGTTTCTCCTCCTACTCTACCATCCTCAATAAGTTCGGAGATAAGTTACAATCTATGTCATCTTCAAAGTCATGAGATCCCTCTAAACACATGTCTTGCTCAAGAGGATTTTCTGCGTCCATAGTAGAGTCACTCATGTCATTGATATCCAGGGACCTGTTATAGGTACTAAGGAGTATACAAAAAATGTATGAATTTTAAGGATACTTATTTGTATGGTATGATTATGAATTAATGAAAGAATTATTTGGGAGAAAATCTAAGAGAATGAAAGAATCCAAAATAATTACTCGTACAAAAAGAATGAAAGAACCTTAAAGGAATATCTGCTCAAAATAATTGCAAAGATGTATTTCATTAAAATAATGATGTTTAGACATGAGCATATTTCAAAAAGGAATTCTTATTGTCTCTAGCCTAAAACAACAAGTGTGTTCTGAATATTACTCTGAGAAAGCTTTAAAAACTTTAGGTATTTCTTCTGCAGTCCAATTATTTAAAACACTCTCAGATTCATAGGGACGGATATCTAACAAGGTCCCTTCTTCAATTGCGTCTTCATGTATGACATTGGTGTGAACATTTTCCAATATCTTCTCGATGCTTTCTTCCACTAGTATCCTTCTCTTAGGATGAATGATCCCTCCTGATACAAAGGTTTTGGATATGTGGGGAATTATCATTGGTTCCCATTTGACTTCCTCCCCACTTAGGCGTGCTCTTCTTCTTTCTTGCTTTTTTTTTCTAACTCCTTCTTTCTCAGTCTTATATCTGGCTTGTACCCTAAGTCGAAGCGATCTTGTTTTTCTTTTAGCATCGGAACCTCAATTCTTCCTTAAAAATGTCTCCCTAATCCTCTTCCGGGTAAGGCTCTTTTCCTTATCAACAACTGTAACCCCATCTTCGTGGTCCTAGATATTTTTGGCACTGGAATTTTGTCCCCCTCAGAAATAAATGTTGCATTTTCAAACTCCAAAGATCAAAAGAAGCATTCAACTGCCTCATCATTGGTTTCCACATACGACACATCATTGGCTACAGCCGCTATGATATCCTCTTCAGCATTTATTGTCACCAGCCGACCTTCTGACACTAGCTTCAACTTCTGATATAATGATGACAGTACAGCCCCTGCCAAATGTATCCATGGCCTCCCTAATAAGTAATTGTAGGAAGGCTTGATATCCATTACAAGGAAATCCACCTCGTAAATAGTCTGACCAATCAATAAGGGTATTTTAATTCTTCCCATGACCTTCCTTTCTGTGCCATCAAATGCTCTCACTATACTCTGGCATGTCTTCATGTGCGAGCTATCCACAGGCAACCTGTTAAGTGTGGATAGGGGCAATGCATTTAATGGTGATCCATTGTCGATCAAAACTCCTGGCAAGGTATACCCTTTGCATCAAGTAGTAATGTGCAAATCTTTAGTAGACCCCATACCCCCAGGTGGTATTTCGTCATCGTTGACGAAGATAAATTTATTAGCACTTATGTTGTTGACCAGCTGATCTAATTTATTGACAGAGATATTGTTGGCCACATAGGTTTCGTTCCACACTTTTATCAATGCACTTCGATGCACCTTTGAACTCAAGAGCAAGGCTAGCACAGATATGTGAGATGGTTTTTTATGCAACTGTTCCACAACACTGTACTCGCTATGCTTCAAGAATTTGAAGAACTCCTTGGCTTCTTCTTCTTTTACTGGCTTGTTAATAGGTAATAAAGGCTCGGTTGTTTTCCCCTTCTTTTGTTCTGTCACTATGGCCTTTCCATTTATAGGTTTTGTCTAGGGACTTATCAAATTGTAGTGTTTCCCACTACGCGTATGAGAACCTATATCTTGATCCTCATTTGAAGCACTGGCTAAATCCTCCTTTTCTAGGCTTGTCACATTGCAATCATAATTGCAGGAGACCCTCTTGCTATCTGTATAAGCGAAGACTGCAGGTTTTTGAATTATGATCTTCGGTGTTATCCATGCCCCAGCCTCACTATTCTTAGGTCGCTAAATAATGACCATAGGATAGTTAGCTTTTGGAACTTCCAACGCTGATTCTGATGTGTATATATTTCCCTCCTCTTTAACTTCTTCACAGAACTCCATCTCTTTATTGTCTATCATACCTTGAACCAAGGCTCTGAATTCTGCACACTCCTAGATCTCGTCCCCCATTTCATGATGGAACTCACAGTAGTTCCCCCTCTTTTTGTAACTTCTTTCTGAATCTGAAATGATTAACCCCCTTTTTACCATCTCCTTCCACACCCAACTCAAAGGAGTTTTTACTTCTGCAATGTCTGCCTTAATTCTTCTCCCCATGTTTTTACTCGTCATGTTTACCCTATTATTAGTATGATTAGATAATGGATTTTATGCATTGGATGAATCATCAAATTTGACAATGCACATACTAATAAGCCTTCCAACCACCTTTTTAAAGGCAGTGTAATTTTCTATGGAATGCACTGTAACTCCTGTATGATAGTCGCATTGTGCATTCGCGTCGTACCATTTGGGGTACGAAGGTTGTAGGGGTTTTAAGTAGAAAGGGGAGACAACGTGTGTATCGAATAATCTTTGATACAGCTCCCTATACGATATTAGAATTAGCGTGAACTGGAGCTTGTCAGTGTTTTGTCTTGTTCTGGATTCTTGTCTTGATGAACCTTGTTGGTTAGCAGCCACCTTTCTTGGCCGATTCACCGTAATTGATTTTGAGTAACCCTTGTTATATGTACTCGTGTTGCTCACCTTATTTTCCTTTTTTCTTTGAGGTCGACCTTTTATTACTTTCTCCAGCATCAATCTTTCCACTCCTTATATATGTGTGATAAACGGGGCTTTCAGTATGCTAATAAAGAGCATTGTCATTTCTTTTTCCAATAGGGGTGGCTGAACCTAGACGGCAACCTCCCTCTACATTTGTGCGTATTGCCTAAAACTTTCATTCGGTTTCTTTTCTATGTTTTGTAAGGTGATTCTATCAGGAACCATATCTGTTACGTGATTGTACTGCTTCATAAATGCTTGTGCTAAATCCTTCCATGAACTAATGCTGGTACAGCTCAATTGATTGTACCATTTAGATGCTGCCCTTGCGAGGCTATCTTGGAAGTAATGTATTAGTAGTTGGTCATTGTTAACATATCCAGTCATCCGTCTACAAAACATGGTGATATGAGCTTCAGGGCAACTGGTCCCATTGTACTTCTCAAATTCTGGCATTTTGAACTTGTAAGGGAGTACCAAATCTGGGACCAAGCTCAAATCTTTAGCATCGATCCCATGGTAGTTCTCAGCCCTTTCCATTGCCCTGAATTTTTCTTTGAGCCATTTACACATTTCCTCTAGTTGTTTTGGCAATTCCTCATTTGTTTTTCCTTTCTCCGCCACTTCATCAAAATCAGGGATAGCAGGATTAATAAAGTTATCTCCAGGGTTAGAGCTTGATCCAGCTTGGAAGTTTATTGGCATTGAGGCACCGACTTGAAACTACTGAGGCTTGATTGTGATAGAGGATTTGTGCTGGTACACCTAAGCTTGGGTCTGCACATGTGGAGGAGTAAAACCTGGAGGATAGAGAGGTCCATCATTGTCTCCTTCTTCAGCATTAGCCATAGGGCCCTTTCCCTTATCATTTCCCCCAACCAACAGTTGAGTCAACTGATTCATCATGTTTCTTTGGGACTCCAGCATTTTGTCCATCATATCTCACTGAATCTTAGCTAGCTACTCTTGAACTTGTAGCTGAATTTGGTCTTGCACCTCCTTTTGAAACTGTTCAAGTTTTTCCACTCTTTGGTCATTGTCTTTGGTTTCTGCTCGAGTTAGGCTCTTTTGATGGTTGGTTGGTTTCCAGATTAACTAAAATAATTTTTATCAATTAAGCTCTTTTGATGGAATTTAATGCATATGATATAATGTAATGCAAATGCATGAATGCAAAAAAAAAAACATCGATTCGAATTTAAATCCATTTAGAAAACATTACTAGAAAGCAAAATTCTTTACATAAAATAAATTACATATATGGTTTTACCCTAATGCTAAGAACTTTAATTTTCCTAAGTAGTGAAGCGAGCTCTTCCCCTCGATTTGATTCCAATTCATACTTCACACTCAGTATATCAGCCTATGCTGCCAAAGTCTATAAATAATCTGTTACCTCCCAAATCTGAGCCACCACCTTTCCCCTAATGTGATCTCTGTTTCTAACTTGATTCTAACAAAAGTGAAGCTTTTCTTTCTGACGCTCTTCATTTGCCTCAAGGAATTCAATTCAGAATTCACAGTTATATAGTACTGTCTCTAGTTCTTCAACTTTTCTCTTCATTTCCTCAATCTTGCTTAAGCTCACTTTTAGCTCCACCGCGGTGTTGCAATTTCAATAATGATGAAGAGAGTTTTCAAGTTCATCCACTCTAGCTTTTAGCTCACCCTTTTTACTTCGACTCATTGACAAACTCTTCCCTAAAGCCTCATTTCGCATTTGAGCCTCCTGGAATTTCCTTTGCTACCTATCGACATTAATCTTTTCCTCTCGAATCTCTTGATGCCACTGTTCTGAAGTTTTCCCCAACCCAATGGTTCTCATTCATAAACGTAACTTCTTATAATCTATTTTCAAATTGTCTAAATCCTCCTCGGCCTTAGTATTCCCTTTTCTCAATTTCTCAGTCTCTAACCTCTAAACATCAATATCTAATCTCAAGTGTATTTTTTTCCTCCTCCAACTGTTCTATCTTCTTTCCCAGCTCTGAATTTCTCTTTTCCAAATCTTGTTTTATGATTTCTATCTCAGATGGGACCACTTCTAGATATTCCTCCATCAATCGAACACCTTCCTAACTTGGCTCAAGGACATTGTCAGTGATCCTTTTACTCCACCACCCACTATATTTGGGGGTCACCATTGGTCCTACAGTAAATCTCTTCAATCGGTGAATTTGTTTCCAAGCATTGGTCATCTCTCGAATCTTCTTCCTGTAACTATCGTCTTTATATGAAAACTCGTATTGAGCTAGTCCTTGGGTTACGGGTATGAACTGTCTTGACCTAAACTATTTTAGTACCAACAGCTCCTTAAATCCCAAGTAAAGGGACTCAGTCGAAGTCCTCACATCGACACAAGATCTCATCGGGCACCATCCAATGAGCTTTCTAGTCAACATCTTCATCTTTGAGACTTTGAAGGATCACCATCCATCTTTCCTTGGTAATATCGTCACGTCTCGGTGTCGCCGTTAATTCTTTCAATGGAGAATAATTCTCGAAAAATACTTGATAGAAAACTTTATCCACTTTCCAAAAGTGGCTACGGAACCATACTAACAAGAGTCGTGCACATCCAATGAATCTTCCCTCACCCGCTCTTCGACACGCACTTAAAGATCTAAATGTATCGGCCAAAATTACTGGAACAAGTGTGACCCTCCTGTCCAGTCGATCAAACAGATCTGTAACTGCTACGTTTATGTACCCCAGTACCCTAGGAAAAATCATCAGCCCATAAATGCTCAAAGCAAAAACATCGACTTTTTTCTTCGTATCAGGGTTTACTAAAATCAAATCACGCAAACTTTTCCAGGGAATACATTTGCTTTCTCCTTTTTGTTTGATCCGCACTGAGACCCATTGCTCACTCATTCTTAAGATATTCATTAACTTTTTTACAAAAGTCATGACGTTGATTGCTTTAGAATTGACTTTATCTATTTGAATCCTTGGTCAATGTAGAAAAACTGTATATTCCTCTCTAGTAAGCACCAAGTCTACCTCCCCAAAGGTGAAGCAGCTATAACCGGAATTCTAAAATTGGGCCAGAGCTCGAAACAAATGCTCGTCCACCTTGATATCATGCAAATAGGGCAAATCACCATAATTATAGTAAAATAACTGTTTGACTTCATCATCCCACTGGGCCCATATTTCTTTCAACTCCTGGAGATTGTTCTGAGTGCCACTGATATAAGTGAAGTCCCATAATTCTGATGTGTACCCCTCCGTCAAGTTATCACCGTTCTCAAGTTGCATTTTTTCTGACCACACTCGAACTACGGCATTATCTTCCATTTTATCAAGAAATTCATTCTCCATGGCAAGCTCTCTACTTAGTAATCGAACGAGAATCGACACCTTTTGATGACGAAAATGTTATGCAAACACAAAAAACAACGCAAGTCAGTGTATTTAAGACTAAAATTTAAAGTAAACAAGAAATCATAAACAGGGTATCTACTTAATCTACCCACTAGTGGTTCGATACAATTCTTCCTAGGGTAGGCTCTTAGGGATCACTATAAGTGGTTAGGTTCTAAAGAAAGGGTACCTGAACCAGCAGATTCCCTGATCCTCACCCATTATAGGCTCATATGGACCGAGTTCAGTTCAAGGGAATACATTTCCCTATGGCTGCACAGAGCTGAAAATCTCACGAAGACATAGGTACGGATGTATCNCGAAAGCGATCCACTATCCTGCACTGAGGTGAAAACCTCACGAAGGACTAGTTTCTCACTCCCACTTAGAAGGGTATAACCGAATGGTTATACAGTGCAAAATGCAGTGATTTAAAAAAAATTGAACCAATAAAGTAAGCAAACCACAATAATGCTGACCATAAAAATGCAATAAAAGGATCGTAATTTTAAATCGAATTTACAATTTTCGACAAAAAGACAAAAATTAATTGATTTGTGGCCTGACTCTCAAAACCTATCCCTAATGGAGTCGCCAAGCTGTCGAAACCATTATTTTTTTGAAAAAAAAAGGATCGACTTAAATTTTAAAAAAAGAAACGAAAATGGAGTCGCCACCAATCCTTTTTATTTAGGTGTGATCAGATCACCTCATAATTAAATCATTTTAATAAAAATTTAAATTTACTAAAACAATAATTTTTTGGTCTTATAAAATCCAAAAAAGGGTTCGGAAGTCGGTTACGCACGAGGAAGGGTTAGCACCCTCGACACACCCAAAATTGATACCTTGTTGATTAATTAGTGCCTTAATATCGAAAATGGCAAAGATTCTAAAATACGATCCTTGTAATAAAAAAAACTCATGCAATGAAATTTAAAAGGATATTCAATGGTTTAAGTCAGATGAAGAAATCGAGGCCCAATACGTTAGGACACAATTTCTCAAAATTCCAAACATTGAATATTGCCTTTATTATTTTTTAGAAAA